>CM067517.1:19255449-19257949 GCA_034509495.1 Acestrorhynchus altus | reverse complement strand
TGCCCAGAACGTTTAATGTGTTTTAAGCAACCTGATTCAGTTCAAGTCTGCTGAAAATGGAAATGTCCGGACACAAGTTTTCTCACACATCAACATGTATAATTGCATTATTGCTGCGTAAGACAATAGTATCGGGGACAGTGAAATGAGATCACATTAGTCCATTTATACTCATTAAGCACAGTATTGATGGAAAAGGCTTATTGCTTAGCAGATAACCTTCATTGCTTGCAAATCTGATGTTTGTCTGGACACACGTTCTTTGTGTTTCACTTGATTGAGAGCAACACTGAAACGTAATGAGAAAGCTATCAGTGAAACGTAACTACTAACCCTGAACTGGCAGCACTAATTCATATTTATCACTGTTTCCCTGTGGCCCTGCTCTACTAATAGATTGTTATGGGTTGGTAGGCATTAAATGTCAATAAGAGGCAGTAAAACCATGCTGAGAGTTACACAAGGTAAGACAATCCTGAAGTTACTGCTTACCATGGTGTCACTTTCAGCAGACTTGGCTGTCTGCAGAATAATGAGGGCATAACAAATGTGTGAAAACTTGGCTTGGAAACTCACTTTCCATTTGAGTTCTACACAAGCAAACCCAAACAGCATCGATTCCCTGCGGCTCTGTTAAACTGCTGCCAGGATTGAAACCATCACTCAACGTTTCCATTGTTAAGTAACCTGCATGTTCCAGCCCGGCATAAGGTGAGAATAGAATGATGTCATTCGCAATAAAATGCCCTGTAAGCTAATGGTTAATGGATGGTACAGCACCACTGAAATGTCAATTGTTTCGGTCCTGCTATACACGCAGAGCACCATTCAACTCCTGCTTAACTAACAGTGGTCATTCAGTGTAAGATGTCCATTTTATTGGAAAGATCTGCCTTGTGCTTCCACTCACCAGCCACTTTACAAGAACCCAGTGAATTATATAAGTGTACAGTTACAGACTATAGCCCATGTGTTGCCGTTCATGATCATTATCTGACCACATCTTTATTAATGAGCATTTCCAGTGAAGCAGTGAGATGGGAATGGTGTTGCTGGTTGGAGTGTAACAAGCACACTGTTGTTTCTGAGACCTTTACCCCTGTAAGAACCACGGCTAGATTGAGAGTGGTTTACCAACCAGTGTTACCCTTCTAGTGGCAGCTAGATGAAAGGCTAGGAGATGGACAACCAAATCTGTGCAGGATGACAGATGGGCCCATCCAGTGTGTTTATCTCACCATTTCAAGAGGATCTAATGGTTAACAGAAGGTGTTATTAGAAAGCAGTCTAACAGAAGAAAGCCTACAGCTTAGTGCCAATATTGAAATGAAATGTGGAGTGACCTGCTGGTATTCCGTCTTCTGTGCTTTCATCTCATTAAACATCTCTTAGTTCTGGCATGTGAATCACCCAGAAGATCACACATCATTATCTGGCTTCAATCTTTACTGTTAACTCTTTGGCAAATAGAGGAGGAAAGGACAGGGGCTCGTGCAGGAAGAGGAATAAAAGCTGCAGCGTATGAAATACCAACTATTTCAGTCTCAGATGAGCTGGTGGTCACTGTGGCTGCTTTTAGCCTGTGGTACATGCTTTAAAAAGGCTCATTAGTACAAAATTCTTTTGGGATGAGTTTTGGATCTCTATGGTCCCAAAATGGATTGTTGTAAGTCAAGAATTTTGTCAGTAGTATGTTCACTCTTTGCATTTAGAGTGTTAGGTAAGCCAGAAAAAAAGTTATATCTCTACCCAATGCTCTGACTTTGTTAACGGATACAGTTGACTATTTAATACATTCAAGAAAGCCCTCGACTCCCACAGCTTGACCCACAGAAGGCTGGAATCAAGCAAGCCAGTGATGGCAACAACTGGACACTCAGCTTTCTCTAGTGTGCCGTGCAAGCCACTGGAAGGAGCACATCACCTGCCCACACCCTCACACTTCCCACTCTGCTCAGGGCACTAGAGCATGTTCCTCAGTCTAAAAAAGCAGTGCAACTCCTACAAGCCAGAGCCATTGTATCTGCGCCAACCCTGCAATAAAGTCTACTTAGCGAAATGTCAGTGAGTCTAAAGCTAAAAGTAAATTGAAAGGTCTAGTTTTCAAATATACACTTATTAACAAAAAACATTGCAACAAGAGAGTCCCTCACTGTCTTCAAACACAGACTGAAGACTCATCTGTTTCAGGAGTATTTAACTCCATAAAGACATTTGTTTCAACAGTATCTAAGTGTGAGGAACCTCTAGACTCTAGCCTCGTCTACTAACTAAGGATATTCTAAGTGAACCGCAAAGCACTTTTGTAAGTCGCTCTGGATAAGGGCGTCTGCTAAACGCCATAAATGTAAATGTAAATGTAAACGGTCACGATGCGGAGAATTCAGTTTGTGAGACTGCTCAAACTGAGAGACGAGCGATCAAAAATTCTGACATCAGAAATTCATCCAATTGTCCGACTGCTCACTCACAGTTCATTTGGGCAATTCAGTTACTTCCC
>CM067517.1:19117949-19250449 GCA_034509495.1 Acestrorhynchus altus | reverse complement strand
ACACTGCAGGAATCGTGTTCATGTGACCGTGGACATGAAACTCAAAGAAATGTTTCATCTTGTGGAATCAAAACAACAAAAACTGTAGGTTGTTTTGTGAGCAAAAACAGGCTCTATCCAGTATTAATGTAGTACTTCTAATACACCCTAATACAGCAAAATAAGCAGTACCGTAGAGAGATTTTTCATTTGACAGGTGGAGGTTTGAGATTTATGGTTCAAATTGAAGGCCAATGGCTGCGATTCACCCCTTGGCATTTATGTGGTATCAGAGAGATATGTTAGTGATTGCATATACCCCATAACCATATGTGCTTGAATGCTAGAGTTCAGCCATTGAGGGTAAATTTGTAAAGGAGTAAACATGAATTCACAATTTTATATTAATGAATATGTAAGATGTTGGATACCCATAATTATGAACTGCACCCATCTTAGTCAGCAGTCAAAAACAACATAGTGAAGGGCTTGCACGTCAGGCAGTTTTCAGTTAATTAAAAGGCCAGGACAAAGCAGATACTGAGGACAAATTAAAAGTAACTTAACAAAACATAAGTCAATCTGCTTTAGTCTGCATTAACCATTATTCCTTTCAAACCAGTTCTATTAAATTGAATAATTTGTTCTCAGGTTTGGTCATTACTCCAGACTATGTTGTCCACTTGGCGGCACACACAACATTCTTCCTGCCCTGAACTCAGAGACACGTGGCCACATACATCCAAACCCAATCAACATGGACCCATGCCTGCATGCTAATTGGAAACAGACTGTACTAGCTTCTAAACAAGATCCAGAGGTTATTGACAAAATTGTGAATTACTGTGTCCATGAGTATATCAAGACAAAAAAGTCAATTTCTAATCTTGCAGAAAACCTCTAATAGAGATCTAAAAATCTCAATTCGAGAAGGTCTGTTCTGCACGTGACCTTGATCGCTGCATGTGTTGTTAATCTAGGCACAGTACAATGCTTTCTGATCTTTCCCAGTTGTTTAAAAATTGTTTCTTATGACCACAAAGTGGACGTGTTCCAAGCAGTCTCCTCTAAACACTGTGTCTTTCATGCATAATGAGTAAAAGAGGGGGCTTATTAGACACAGAGACTACATTCTGGATCAGTGTCACCAGAGTGCTCTATCCTGTGTGTGTAAATGTGAGTGTACGAGGGAATGGCGCCTGGCTATGCTTCATGGCCATGGCTCCAGATGTGCTCTGTCTTTCAGGGAACTATGGACACTCATACGCACATGCACACAAGAAAACACTCACACACACACACACACACACACACACACACACACACACACACACACACACACACATACTGTGAGAAAACGAGTCTGGAGTTGAGGCTGGGATACGACCCAGTGTCCCACAGCTCCATCCACATTACCTTCCCCACCCAGTGAGAAACATGACTTGCACACGTGAGCTGGCTTCAGCTCAGCCTTTTCCAATGAGCTCATTCCATTACTCTGCCAGAAGCTCCTGAACTCAACAGTCTTCAGCACTACTCCAGCTGGATCGGTCTGAGCAGCATAGGCTGTGTATTGTCATTAGTAAGAGTTTCTATTGGCTGAATAATGCAGGTGTGCAATTTTCCCCAAATTACCACAAATAGCCTGGATTGTAATGGACCACTGAAGTAGGTGTCAGGCTGATAATGCTTCTCGATGGCAATAATGAATCCATAACCAATTAGTTTTGCACATCTCTGAATTATGAGCTTGTTAAACAGTCAAACTTTGAAGGTGCCAGAGAAAGTAGAGGTGCCTTTATTCAATATTTAAATTGTGCTCTGAGGTGTAAAAGGCATTATTGGCGTTATTGTGTTTGGGGGTGAAAGGCCCATATGTGGTTTTACATGTCCATTTGAAATTCTATAAATTGGCCTTTGGCTTTGGTATAGCATAGCATAGCTTTCTTTTTAAGCACTGTAGCAAAAACATTGTAATTATTTTTTGTAATTATTAATAATTCCTAACCAGATAGTGCTGCTACAGTATACTGTCATATGATGTGTGATTAGCTAAATAAAGCCTTTCAGCTGGGGTTAACGTTTAGTCTGTGGATACATGATCGCTTCTCTGACTGTTTAAATTCACATTAACATGTACATGTAAATTTCTTTTACACCGACAGTGGCACTGGTTCATGTAACAGGCTCAACAATACCAGGTTTTGTTTTTATATTACCATGAACAGGATGAACAGGAGTCCTGTTACTGAGGGAACTCTCAGTTCAACAAATTAGAGAAGCTCATTCACTTCAGACTCACACACTGTACTGCATTTCAATGTTCAGGAAAACACTTAAATGATTGTACCCAGGTCAAATGAATCTAGCTGAAACAAAAAAAGACTCTCGTCAATGTGCTTCACAACAATAAATGTGAACCCAGACGACCCCCTCCCCTCCATAACAGGACTTCCCTTTCAGCGATCATGACATCATGCCAGCAGATTGAACTAATTGGAAGTCTGTCTTTGTGGTATTAATTCTGCCACCTAATTATAGGCTGACACTGTGAATTTATGCATGCTTTTAGCGACAGGAGGGGTGGACGTTTCCCCCCAAACCACTGTTGTCACGGTCGGGCAGATTAATACAATTAAAATCAATCTTCCTCATTGCCTCCCACATTCAATTACTCATGTGCAGCTGATTGTGTGTACACGGCTGCAGGTACTGTACAGCAGCAGAGACTGCAGGGCACATTAGTGCATTATTAATGTCAGTTGATTCATTTTAACAAACGCTTTTGCAGTTTGTGAAGATTTCTATGCACATGCCTTTGTCTTGTCCGTGATCTTTATAGTTTCTGTCTGTCCATGACAGGTTAATGGAGAGGGCAAAAGTGACAGGCAGGCCATATAGCATCGGTACTGGTTTGTTTTGATGCTCTAGTAGTGTCGACCCTTGTCCTATTGCAAAGCGCCTATGACACAGCTGTACCCTGAAGCAACCAAGCAGACTAACAGCATATGGCACTAACACAGAAGTGGACCAAAGTTAAAGCAAAGCTCTTTTTTTCTTTACTAATACAAGTTTATTTTAAATGCTTCAGAGACATAAAAGTATAATATATATATATATATATGTATCTATTTTTCAATTTTAGTGAATGCTTTGTGTACATAAACACAAACTAAACCTAACATTGTAAAATGTAATGTTTCTTCATCACTGGGTTAACTGCTGTGCCACAGTCTACTGCAATAAGTCCCTTCTCAGAAGCAGTGCCCAGTAACAGTAAGAGTCAGGGAATAATCATGTGACGTTCTTAAATCAAAGAGCCCTGCAGATGGTGGTAGGTTTGCTCTGTAATGTGGCTTCTGTTCAATAAAATATGTAAATGGAGCCAATATTCCACACTTGTAACTAAAGTAATAGAGTGGTTTTGTTGACGCATTCAGCCATGTTTAAAATAAAGCAGGCACTGACTACATTTCACTTATACTTTGAAAATCTATTATAACATCTACAGTCTATTTTTATGTTACCATAGACCTCAAATAAAGTGCTGTTTGTTTGTTTTTTCAAACTGGAAAACTGAATGGAAAAAAAAACAATAACTGAACAAACAGTTGACTGTTTTTGGTCCTCCTATAATATTTGAATTCAAGCTCATCTAGATTAATTCTAATTTATTTTAGAATGTAATTCTTTTCTGCATCACATTTTGCTGTTAAAGCAACTCTTAAACATCCCCATAAGAATGATCATGAACAAAAACTAGTAAAATAAAATTAAACATCTATTAAAATACAAACAATACATTAAGTGATTAAGTTATGATAGGTGTTTTACAAATTTCCAAACTTTTTTTTTTAATGACAGCATAGTTAAATTGAGCTTGTCATGCAAATGTATTTAGTATGAAACGTTCTGGTGGTGATAGGAAACATTACGTGTTTAAAAAATGGTTACCATCACGGCTGGACTGGTAATCTGGCATACCATGCATTTTCCTGGTGGGCCGACAGTCTTCAGTAGCTGATGCTGTTGGATTTTTTTTCTTTATTTTTCCTAAGTGACAGGCTCACAATTTTGAGGGGGCATCTCATTTGTTCATCTTGAATATGGACAGTAGACTGAACCAATCACGATATACAACGAAACCCATTCTCTGCACTGTCCCCTGTAAGTGTTGCGAGTTTCACAGTATTGAGTCATTTGTTAAAGCAGTAGCAACATGGAGAAACCAAAGCAAAAGAAAGGGTGTGTGGAGAGGTTCCTGCAAAGAGATGGATGAATATCACTGTAGATGCTGTAAAATGTGTTAAAATCAGAGACATGTTTGCTGGAGGGGCTGCTGTATCCCCCACGTCCCCTGTGACAGCAATGCTCCAGCAACAGCAGATTAGAGGTGAAGACAGCAGAAGCGGGCAGGGAGAGGAGCAGGGACAGAGTGAGTGGGAAAGTGTGTGACAGCTGGTCAGCAGGTTGTAATATTAGTGTACTTTTAGGTGATGGAGGGAACTTTAACTCTATACAACGAGAATGATGAGCAATGGAGATTGATTAGTATCAATATTAATTGTTATTTGCATACTTCCCAAAATCTGTCAACCACGACACCTTATTCTGATAAAATAGCAAATGATCAAGGCTGAAATGTGTTGGGTGAGCAGCAAGTCTCTATTTTAGGCTCCATCATAGCATTTTAGATATTTAAGTTAAAGGTGCTGAAAAGCTGCATAGTAGCTTGAATCTTTAGTAACCCTCTCAGCTGTGGTTAAACACACACCCACCCAAAAAATAAACACTCAAACAAGTGAAATAACAGATTTGAGCTGATAAATGATAAGCATCACTAAAGTAAGTGTAAAAAGAGCAGAGAAAAGTTTAAACAATAAATGATAAACTTCTGATATTTAGGGTGTTGATGATACATTTTGCTTAAAAAAGAATATATCCAAGGAGGTAGAACTATATGTTGAGAAAATTTACTTATGTACTGAATAATCATTTGATAGACTTCTAAAATAACGATTAACTGTACATTTCTAATAAGTTGTGTTTTTTATGATGTTATTATTGATTTGATTATAAGCATGTAGAGGTAGCAGTTGAGGACAGAGAAGAGAGACTAGAGCAGTTTTCCCATCCTGAGCTGCTAGAATGCAAACATATTTAAATCATCAACCAAAGAAAGATGCTCTCCCTCTTTTGGAGATCCTGTTCCTCTCTAGGATCTCCTGGTGTACACAGTTGTTCATAGGATTGACAGGGTTTGTGAGCATTTTTGTCTCAGTCCAGCTCTGGCTACCAATATATGCTTCTTGGATGCCTGATGTGAGTTTTTATTCTAATTGTCTTTTTTTTAATTAATTAATTTAAACATTTAAAATGTCGTTATAGGTGTATATTAAGACACCTAATTCCTACCACCAACACCATCAGCACCACCACCACGAAAACAGCTCATTCCTCTTAAATGAAACATTTCTTATTGAAATGTGAATTCCTCTTTAACTACACAAAGCAAAAGACTAAAGGGGGAAAGTCTGAAGGATAGAAATACAGCACTGCTGTACAGAACAGCTGGACGTGTAGACCAGAAACTCATATGACCTGACCATGTACACCCTGTTTATAAAAGGGGAATTCCACCAGTTCATTCAAGAACGTTGCTGAATCTGCCTAAATGCCTGAATTAGTCCTGAATTAGTGGTAGGAACTAGAAACAGGATAGGATACAGGACAGGAACGGTAACGTCTGCAACATGATTAAATTAAAACCCCATTCAATTCAGCGTCTATAATCACCAGAGAACATTCATGTGTATTCCGATTTCTTATATTTAATGGGGGTAAAAGGTGTGAAAATGTGGGAAAATATGTTTGCTGGGTCTTTTGACCTTCTTGCAAATTTTAAAAATGGACTTTCCAGACGTCTGGTCCCCAGTCTCACATCAGAACACTCGCAGTCACTGTTTACATTGTACCCATTAGATTATGCAGTGGAAAATCAGTGGAAATCTCATTTAACTACATGACATTTTTCGCACACATCGCTGTTAAAGACCAAAAAAATGTGATTTAGAACTTCATACTTTATTTAAACACATTTTACACTTATAGAACCTACGATGTGCTCAGAACAGGCGGATCTGAGTTATAAGATCTAATCACTCCATCTTAAAGGGCCTCAGGCCCCTCAGACGTGAGCTCCTGTTTGCCCTTTAAACCCTGAGGGCGGGCTTTCAGTCAGTCTGCTGTTGCTGGAGCAGATTTTTGGCCCCGGCAACAAAACACCATTTGTTTTTAATTGGCGAGATTCCTTTCCCTCCGCTGTAGCTCTGGCCAATCATCGCTGAGCTCAACAGAAAAGAGTCTCCTCACCATGGCAACCACTCCTCCCTGCCTCTCCCTGTTGGCAGGTTTTCTCAGGGCTCCCTCCTATTGGCTGACTCACAGACAGTGACTTGTAAACATGTGGGTACTCAAACACAGGGCCTGAGTTTCTGTCCTCTTTGAGGCAGAGCTTTATGTGAGGAAACTGACTAGAGCTTTAGTTTAGATAAGGTCTGGTGATTTTAGCTAAGCCATCCATTCTCTGCAGGGGATTGGATGATTTGTAATCCTCCCCTTTCTCCACACAGGTGCCCTTCATTTAAAAGATCATTAAAATGTTTATTAAACACCATTTCTGCCCCGTCTTCGCCCTGTAACCACACTAACCATTCCAACCATACCATTACATTACATTCATGTGTGAATCCATTTAACAGCTCGTTTTTAAAAGATCTTTTTGATGGAACATTTTCAAATAAAGTGTTTATAAATGTGACTGTGGATGTTCTGCTTTATTTCACTGCAGAGTCCCTCCATTTTCACAGACTCAGAAGTAATTGGACAATGAAATGATGAGCACAGACAATGCTCATTATTTCATTACAAAGCTAAGAAGATCAAAGATCTACTGAGTTGGCCATTGGTAGGTGTTCATGTGAACTCTTAATATGAGGTCCAAAGACTTGTCGTCATTAGGTTGATTTAATGAAACCAACAAACAACAAACACAAAACATCAGAGAAACAGCAGACAGGTTAGGAATCAAAACACTACGTTTTAACAAGGAGGAATGCACTGGAAGACCAAAAAGCCTGGAAGACCACTGGAGACAATTTGAAACTGAACTTGAAACACTTTTTTTAGTGAGGAAAAACCCCAGACGTAGTCTAGTCAAGTCAAGAACACTTGGGAATTGGGAAACAACATCGTCTGCAGTCAAGATGTTGCAGTCGAGATGCCTGCTTATAAATTTGTAGGGTTTACCTCAAGATGCAAACCAAACAAATGTGCATCTATCTATCTATCTATCTATCTATCTATCTATCTATCTATCTATCTATCTATCTATCTATCTATCTATCTATCTATCTATCTATCTATCTATCTATCCATCCATCCATTAATTCTGAACTATATAGTCATAGATTCGGTCAAGTGCTGCAAAATTGAATGGTGTCTCACAGTACAGATAGAAAATCATATAAAACAATCAATGAGAGCTTCCTGAGGCAAAGAAATGCAAAATTTGAGCAGTTTTTCACATACTTTTTCACATAGATACATCAAGCAGCACATTCATGCATCACATGAAGATGGCTGCAGTAAAAAGCTTCATGTCCATGGGTCCATTGCATAAACCCATTTTTATACATTATTTATAATTAGTTTATCAAGTCTGTGTGAATGAAGGGCTTTTTGAAATTCTAGTCACATCTTACTTATAGTACTTATCGGACTGATTGAAAATGTATATTAAAGTTGTGGGAGGACTAAAAGTAAATTGTCTTGTTTAAAAACAAATGCAGATTAAAAGTAGATTATACTGTTTGTATCCTCACACCTTAGATAACCATATTTTCTGTATTTCCAAATTCAGCAACACTTTTTGAATGGTTAAACACATGCTCTGCTAGATCCAGTTCGGAAAAGTGATCTAACATATCAAGTTTAAAGTTTAAGAAATAACAAGGGCTAAATGATCATGAAATCACCCTTGTAAAATCACCCTTTTTGACTATCAGGTTTCCTTTAAAGTTTACCTCCAGTAGTGGTTTACAGCATCCACCAAACAGCAACTGAAACATGATGCAAAGGCTTGATCCCAGAGGCAGCTGTTTAGGCAAGAATGATATGTGAGCCTCAGTACAGATGTGGAAACCACACTAGACTGACCGCTGGTGCTGCGGATGCTTTTACACACTTAAGTTTGAACCCTGCTTGTACATTTTAATACCAGATCTCCTTTGATACAGGACACAAAACATTTATTTTTACATTCCTACACTCATTTTATCTGTTCTTGTCCTCTTTTCCAATAACCACATTTGTTCATAATCACTGAAGGCTTTGTGTGATATTAAAGATGCAGGGATTAGAGGTCTGCATTGTTTTTAATATCACTGCCTGTCCAGTGCTCTCATCGTATGTCCACACAAGTAGCACAGTCAGAATTTCATTTCAGGACTGTCCAGTTAGGGAAGATATCACTATAGTACTGATGACAACAACTAGCTCCCTTAATTGCAGTGAAATCATAACAAAGTCAAAGAAAACCTTTTAATAATAAACTCAAAACACAATTTCCTTACTTCATATATACGTGACAGCTGACAGAATGTCAGACTGGGTTTGGGCTGGGTTCTATACACAAAGACAAATATTGCTCTCATCATTTTGCATAGTAATGATGTACATATGTTTATGTTTATGTTCACCTCACACCTTGAGTTTTTAAGAGTGTAGCTACTGTACATACCTTGTCCACACTTGATCAGTCAGTCTACACACTGCACACTCCTGTGGATGAAAAGCCACATAGTCTGCTGATCTAGAGAGCTCCAGCTCCAGTCTAATATGCTTTAAGAACAAATGTATGCCAAGGGAGGGAGTTTGCAGAGGAGGGAAATCTAATCTAGCTGTTGTGGTTATGATGAAAGAAGGCATAACAGGATTAAACACACTGTAGTGAGCTTTCTGAAATGTCACAGTCATATATGAGGCTTTCAGAAGGAGCTGGAGGAGGCCATGTTTCTTATTAGATCAGACAGCAACTTAGATCTCCTGATTTGCTATTAATGAACACATGCATTTGTAAGTTCTTGATAGCTGCTGTCCATGAACAATCACCCGATGGCCGTGGAAAATGGACAGTAATCTGTTATTATATTTTGAATCTCTTGATAACTGTGTACCCCAACACACTTACACCTATGAAATGTTGGTGTATCCAAAACATCACAAAGGCTCCAGTTGCCAGTCTCACTAAAAGGCAGGAAACAGATTATGTAAACATATTCAGGAAGATGAACATGAACTCTCTCTTTGAAGTTCGGCTTGTCTTGCTGCAAATCAGACTTCATCGTTTTCCAGGAGGAAAGAGCATGATGAGCTAATGACTGGGTGCACAGATAAACAGCTCTAAATCGAGATCGAAATCGCCAGCACGGTGTGTCTGTCATGATGAATCTGGTGGTCCAAGTGCTGAAAAAAAAAAGAGAACAACAGTCTCAGCGAGTTTTGTTGAAATAAATGGACAACCGCTCTTCAGTAAAAAAATGACAATGCAATTGCCATGGTCGTCACATGGCAGTCAGCTAGAGGGTCATGCTTTACATCCAGTTGGGCTCGCATTGCTGGAGTAAGCATCTGTGTGTTCATTTGGAGGTTTCTGGTGTCTGCTGTCTTCCCCACTTCCACGCCTAAGTCCACCCCCATCAGGGTGGATTACAAGCTTCCCTGTTCCAGCCACAATGCAGTCACTCAAAGCTTACAGCTAGAAACACTGGGACGCCTGAGATTAACACCAGAATGGCCAGCTAAAGAGATCTGGACATAAGCCAAGAGTGCTGGAGAATTTACAGAGGGGGACATTCCAGGAGGGAAAAATTCAGTTTAGCAGCAATGCAAATAAAATGTGGTCTCAGGATCACATTGCAAGTGTTGGTGAAGGTTTTCTAAGAGAAGTAGTAAATCTGAATTGTAACACAAATCTGAATGTTGTGTGAAATTCTGTAAAGCGTAGGAGGCTGATTTATGCTTTTTTCATCAGTCTCAGAGTTTAACAGAGAGCAGTGCTAAATCGAACTTTTTGAATCATATTTTACGATTCATTAATCTTCATTGTTATATTCAGGCTACGCACAGAAGCTGAACTGGGTAACTTGGGCAAAAAAGCCACCATTTTTGAATTCTTGAATTCTTTCTTGAAGCTCCCTGTTCTGCACATTTTATCGTCTTCCAGGTCCCAACATATCTGATCCGCCTAAACAACCAATAAACAACTCTTATTGAATTGAGGTAGGTGTGTTATAGCCCTTTCACACTCCTCACCTGGAACATTACAGGTTTACTTTTGCCAGCAATGATCTGGCCTTGCGTCATTCACACATGCAGCCCTTAAACAGTACGGGTGTGGATACATTCATACATGCCATAAAAGCCTTTTTGACGTCCTCAACAAGAAAAGTGAACAGTTCCTTCATTTCCAAAAAACTCTGTAAAGACAAAGCCTCTGTTTCTGCTGCTTCTCTCCCCCATAAAAATACCAAATACACTCCTGTGTATTTTCACTCACAAAACTAAACTAAAAACCTTACATTCCAAGCTTAAGCATCACAAACATCTGACACACATCACTGTATGTCCTTGTATTTTATTGTATCTAAGCAGGAAAATCCAGATATTTCCAAGGAATTGTATTAGGTCTCCTAGAGGTAAATTGCTGTGTTGGCTTCATCAGAACTGTACTCACTGTTAATACCATAACCTGTTTAATTAACAGGTTGACAATGCTTTATATAATGGACTGAGCAGTAATAAACCCAGACGCAAACGTGAATAGGAATTTGAAGTGAGCCGTAGAGGTCAGCCACATTGGTTCTCGGCTTTCTCTGAATATAGCCCTTCCTCCATCTTTCATCTCCATAATTCACCACTGTAAGGGCAGAAACTGTCCTCTCTGACCTCACACACACTCCTGAGCCACAGTTTCCTGGCTTGAGAGAAACAGCTCTCTGTTCAGCAGAAAAGGCCCATGTTGAGAGCTGTATTTCTGTGAGATAGCAAGGTGGCAAGCTTGCTCTAAGAGAGAGAGAGAGAGAGAGAGAGAGAGAGAGAGAGAGAGATGGGGGGGTAATTCTTTTAAATGAACTGGACAAACTGAAGGGCACTGAGTCATTTTACTTATTCAGTTGTTTTGGACAAATAGCATAAGTAACAATTTTGACCTACCCCTAAATTAACCCACTTCATGGTTGCATACATAACATTTGGCAGAGGCTCTTATTTTTTTTAAGACCAAAGTAGTCAAAGTCAGTTGAGGAATGTTATCCAAAGATGCTTATTAGTGTGTCTGGGAGGGAAACTGAGCTCCAGTTTACTAGGACAGCAGCTTTACCCACTATAACATATCATAAAAATATTTACTAGTTTGAAAACTGGTTAAAACTGCCAAATATTATTATGAGGCCACTGTGTTATTCTGCTTGTTGGATTCAGACTCACTATTGAAAAAAGTACAAACTCCCAAGGCAGTGTCTTCACAAAATGACGGATAACATCACTATGCTGTAATAAACAGTGATGACACTAATCTGCTTGGGACTCTAAAGAAGGCGTTGTTCCACCTGCCTCCCCTTTATCTGCCCTTAACTCTGTGTCACCCCACCTTAGGTCTGATTTGTACACCTAAACAGAGTTAAATAAATATTATATAATATCATAAAGACATAAATATTAACTTGATTTCTATACATTATTTGAGGTATTTTTTTGTTTGGCAGTCATTTCTACAAATATATTTTATGTGGAATTTCAGAGAAATGTGGTCAATGCTTTATAGTATAAAATGAAAAGGTTAATGTTACTCAAACTTAAATTAATTGTGGCAGCTGTATGAATATTTTTTCAATAATCAAATTTATTGGAAGGCTGTTTTGGAGGACAATGAAGGATCTTTAAATGATTTGTTTATTTATTTATTAGACATCGTGTGGTGTGAGAGCATTAGATCACAGCCAACTGTGCTGAGTACTATGTAGTTAATATGACAAATGAATTTTTTTTTTTAATATTAGTTGCCAGTAGTTTGTATTGTTTTCATGTGCTATATTAACTAATATTAACTTACTATTATGTAATTCACTATTTGCAGTATTTGCAAAACCTATCAGTATTAATAGCTTGTTAACTTTTAAAGCCAGTTTGAACTGAATGATAACTAACAAACCAGCTCATTCATTTTTTGCCACAATTTGTCTGCAGCCATGTATTGACATCACACAACCTTTCAGCTAAATTCCTCACATTCATCATCCCTTTCCTAAGTGTGGTTTATACCATTGACTCAACAGAGCTGAATAAATTCACTGTAACTCAAAATATGACAAAAAGTTAATCGTACAAAATGCGCATCTCATTTATTTATTCTATTATAGTATTTATGTTAATGTAACTATTGGTAATATAATAGAATCAGAAATCAAGACATTAAACAAAACTCCTACAGCATGACGCATGAACAGCATGATCTTAGAGCTAAAGATAGTTAGGGCATGACAGATATTTATGTTATAAAAAAATGCATTCCATTTTAATCAAATGTTGAAATGCTCATAGCTTGGAGAACTAGGAAACAAGCAGGCAGGGGAAATGGGTTGGTCTAACAAGATGATGCTTGTTTTTATATGTAGATGAAAATCACAGTAATTTCACTCATGGTTGCAAATTTCTACCAAACCATAGCTCATAGTCACAGTGATGCATACAGAATGAAGGGCCCAGTCTCCATGTGCTGAAATGAAGAGCTCTCTACGCAGAGCGCTGTGGCCGACTGGCACTGGCTCCACGATGAAGACGTGTTATTAGGGTTGTTTTGTGTGAAAGCCTGTCTATGAGCTCAGACTCACAAAAGCTCCCCTGAATCATAAAGCCATTGTTTCACACAGAAGCCAGAGAGGGTGTCAAATGGATCGAATCGAACACGGTGCCATTTCTGAAGTAATTTTTCATAAAATTAATTATGTTAGTAATATGTTTAATTATATATGTATTTTTTCAAAATAGATAAACGTTTAACAGGAAAATATGAAAGCATGAAAGTGCCCATTGCTTGTGTTTATAGGTACATGATACTGTTCAACCCAGTCTGTACTTCATCTGTAGCATAAGGCAGATTATCACATACAGTATTTTTTTCCTGGCAGTAAAAGAACTTTAATTAAAATAAACATGAATTCTATTCAAAAAATAAGTGCATCCAAAAGGAAGTGTTGGATTGCAATTCTATTTGGAAGGAAGGCAAAAATGATTTAAATATTAGACTGATATAGGCAAAATTTATTGAGCTACACACACAAAAGTAGAAGTGTGGTGTTGGGCCACCAAATGCTCACACAATATGTCTGATATCTTTGCATAGAGTTCATGAGGTTCATGGTATCGTGTGAAAATCTATCTCATGCAGCTTGATTATTCTCTCTCAGTTCCTGCCGATTTTGTGGTAGGGGAGGAGTGCTTTTGTCTTGATTGTCCTGCTTTTGCCTTGTTGATTTCCACCAAGAAAAGAAGGACTCATCACTGAAGAAACCTACCCATCAAGCTTTATTTCTGTCAGTCGAGTCCTTCTGGGTGCAACAATTTCACCATTGGAACTTTGTTTCCCCTGAAGTGTTCCTTTAATGTAGGGAAACAGCCTGATGTCACAAGTCCTTCAGATATCTCTGTATGGCCCTGGCCTTTGAAACGGAGGTGTTTTTGACACCCAGCCTTATGCTTACATCAAGCCAGTGGGAATTCTCACATGCCTGATGAATACTGGTCGTCTTCAGCTAGTGTCCAAAGACAACGTAGATGCAGAATAGCTTCCAAAGGCAGGCAGTTTTCTGCTTCTGAAATCCAACTTCAGTAGACCATCTCAAACTAGCAGTACAGCATGTCTCCTGAAAATGATAATTAACATAAAATAATAACACAATTTCATAATTAGTCTACTTTGTATTTGGTTTTTCTGTTCTTGTAATGTTATTTACACTGTTTATAGAAAATGTTAATAAATACTGTCATCTTTTATATTATGGTCGTATAATAAATCATGTGATAATTCACCTCACAGTACTGATCCTTGCGATGCTGCAATCACAAGATGCTGCAATATGTAAATGAGTGCTCTTCCCAACAACATTTGTTTACTTTATACTGTGACGTTCCCTATGGAAGCCCATTCATTTCAGGCAGAGGAGTTCATGTCAATATTTTGACTTAAATAGTTTGATTTTCTCAGAATTTTGACTTATTATTTCATTATTAGTGCTAAAATAATTACTAATTACTAATCATTGCAATCTGGAAATTCATTATTTTTATATATGCAGTCAAAATATGAAGAAAAAGGTAACTTGTCAGGATAAGAAGTCCAATTTTTTATATTCCATCTACCTGGTGGGAATGGGTTCCAGACCTTCCTGACCAGGTACAGTTCTTGAATATTGTTGCTGAATCAAAAAATTTGTTTAACTGTATCATAATTTTTATGGTCAAAATAATCATCAGGTCAGTCGTTTCACTGGCGTTTTATATATTGCAAGTCATCTTTCAATCAGAATGTGTAGAAATATACTTACAGTTCTTGCATTTTGTTCATATTGTGATGTGATTATTGTGTGTACATACACTATGGACAAAATCTGGACAAAAATATGGGGAAACAGCTCTTAATCATTGAATCCAGGTGTTTTATTTAGTCCCACTGTCACATGGGTATAAACACGAGCACAATTCTAAAGAGCTCACTGAATTCCAGAGTGATACTGTTGCAGAAAGTCAGTTCATGAAATGTATTCCCTTCTAGATGTTCCACAATCAGTGGTGTGGTATTATTGAAAAGTTAAAGTGTTGAGGAACCAACTCAGTCACAACATGGCAGACCATTTAAAGTTATAGAGTGGGGTCACTGGGTGCTGAGGTGGATAGTGCAGAAAGTCACCGACGTGCTGTTGACTCAGTAACTGCACAAACCTGCTGTTGGAGCTGCAATTATGCTCCTTTTAACTCCACCTACCAACTAAATTCAAATCAATTCATCAGCTGATCAGCTCCAAAACTTCAGACGTTTGGAAGAGATGTCACGAGGATGTGAAAACTTACAGGGGACTACAACTCTTTTCCCTCACATACACTGGAAGCCTTCATTGATTAGCATGAGTTTCAGAGGGGTGGGGTCCTGGCCTCTGGCTACAGGTCAGGGTTCCCGTGCTGCTCCACTGACCGTAGAGAGAGAAACATTGTCTGCCAGTTCACCGTGAAGCAAATGACTAGGATTCAGTATGACAGAGGACCTTACATATTATAGTGTCAGTGGCCAAAACCAACCATCCCCGTCTAGAGTACTTAAAAGGTTGTATTTTCTGTTATTTTCATATGGTATTTTTACCGGAGAAGGAAATCATTCCTAACTCTCTATGTAAGGTAATGAAAATAGATTTGTTTCCAAGTAATGACAGCATGTTATGTTAATTCCCGCTGATTCTGATTGGCTAGCCTGTACTGTGTCTCATTCAGAAATCTCCCCAGGCCAAAATGTACCAAACAAACAGTAAGGCTTGGACTGACTTTGGGAAAAAAATGAAGTGAGATTTTTTTTTGGAGCTTCATGCAGTACATATAGTAGAGTATTCATAAAATACTTAAACATGTGTTCATCACTTCTTTTTATGGTGCCTGAGGATCATCATACTCCCCTCATTCTGTTCCTGTATGTTTTTTAGTGAAAGAAGTTTAACAAACATTTGTCAGTAATCAGAGACACACAGGCAGTCCATTCATTAGGGGGGAAACTAACTGACTGATCTGCTTCTAGAGAAGGTTTTGTTGGTGCTGGATCCTTGCCTTGGCTTTGATGGTGTTTTTCAGCAATCCGTGGGAGAGAAGAGCCAGTCAGCAGATCCATCTTGTCCTCTGGTCCCAGCACAGGCTTTGTTTAACTTTTAACATGAGCAACAGCAGTATGGCATTGCTACAAAAGCAGACAGCTTTTGATGTGTGTGAGAGGGAGCGAAGTCCACCAAGCTGGACTCTCCACCCTGCTTCTCTCTGCAGCTTTATCAGTGGGAAAGCTCTTGTGGCTTGGAGCTTGCCAAGGTTCTCCACACTTACTCTCATCTGGAGAGAACAATGAGGCAGTGGAGCCTTTGAGTGTTAACACAGGGTGCACCGGTGGTTTATTGGCTCAGATGAAATTTCAGCTGCATGGAGTGCCCATTAAAGTTTGGGTAATGCTTGATTATCATTCAGTTATACGTACATAGACATAGACACAAAAAAAAGTGTCATATTGCAATGCTATTCGCATACGGACAATATTTATTAAGCCACACAAACAGAGGTTGTGTCTCTCAGTATGGCATCAAGTATAACATGCCAGCCATCTCAGAAGAGAGTTCTAGAGGTTCCTAATATTATCAAAATCCATTTCAGGCACCTTGAATATTCTCTTTCAGTTCCTGCAGATTCTGCAGTAGGAGTGGACTGTTAAGGATTGTGTAGCATCCCTCACATTTTCAATCAGGGATAGGCCTGGTGAGGTGACCTGGCACAGTATATATATATATATATATATATATATATATATATATATATATATATATATATATATATATATATATATATATATATATATATATATATATATATATATATATATGTGTGTGTGTGTGTCTTCAAGGCAAGCTCTTGAGGCACCAGCAGAATGCGATTAAGCGATGTCCTGTTGTCCTCTTGTCCTTAATTTCCCTGAGGGAACCCTCCCAAGGGATCAATAAAGTTCTATCCTATCCTCCTATCCTACAGCACACCAGTGTGTGCATTCAGAAAATGTAGGGTCACTGGTTGTAGGACTTCATTAATATAAAGCTGTCAAAGTCAGGGGTGGAGCCAGACATTTTAAACACCTGGGGCTTATTCCAAATGTCCTGCACTATGCTCGCCCACACTGGTCTTCCCAATGCTATGCTTGATTTGTGCATACATAACATTATCATGTAAAAATTATTATTATCTTTGTATCCATTAGCAAAGAGACTTACTGTCAAATATATCACAATAAAAATGAACAAATAAATAAATACATCTGTGAAATGTTGTTCACTTTTAATCCCTGATAGCATTTTGGTCCTCAGTCTGTAAATCTTTATTAACATTCAGATTTACCAGAACTCTGTCTTTATCTTTTGTTACATGTGTTGTTCACCTTTTATTTTTGATTTCTGTAAAGCTGCTCTGTGACAACAAAAGTTGTAAAAAGTGCTAAACAAATACATTTTGATTGATTGATTTATTTTTACTTTAGCATCTGGGAACATTTTGGGGGGCTTTTCCACTGCATAAGCCCCATTAGAACACCCCCCCCCCCCCCCCTGCTCTGCCCCTGGTAAAGTGCCTGTAATGAAGACCAAAGGTGATCTGGAATTGTATTAAATTGCATTCCACACCATGACACCAGGACTTCTGGACCACTGATGTGTGACAACAACTCATTAATTTAAGCGCTGACACACAGTTTCGTTGGTCGTTTCCAAAAGCTTGACTCTGCTTGTCACCAAAGCTGAACTGCTGCCATTCTGAGTGACTCCATGACAGTGTGGCATGAAACAATATCAGTGGTGTATTCCAATCTGTTGATTCTTTCTGGATGCAACTATTTTCTTTTGTTCAAGTTCCCTTCACCCTGAATTTGTATATGTACTTTATTGTCTAGTATTTATAGGTCAGTAGTAAGTGTACACGTGTAGCCCGTTTTCTTATGTTACATGTCAAATTCTTTTTTTTTTTTTAGGGAAAGTTGTCAAAGCCTTAATATTGAGCAAACCTAAACTTAACACTTACTATAAGCCGCACCCTGGAAAATAACATATATGAGAAGAAAAAGCTGCACCTCATTATAAGGCGCATGGTTTAAAGCGTGAAAAAAAAGTAGCGGCTTATAGTCCAGAAAATACGGTAATCATGCACCATCAGAAGGTATTTTGGAGATGGACAAAATCATGTATTTTGATTGACCAAAAATGAATCAGGGCTTGAAACAGGCTTTATAAAATCTAAATTGTAAAGCTCAATTTGTTTTCACTTTAAAGGAGAATTCCACTTTTTTATATAAATCTTTGCTTCAATAAAGAGTGATTCAATATGATATAATGTGCTGTATACACTCTTTTCTGTATAATACTAAAAACAAGCTTATTTGACTACAACAATAGTGTGTTTTTGTGCTCTATACACACAGTTAAAAAAATGTCATGGATCTATACAGAACTGTCACCTTTAATGAACCTTTTAAAGAGATAAAGTGAAAAGACACATCTGGATGGCAAATAACATGAGGATAGTATAGACATGGTAGCCCTGGTTCTTATAATCCCAATTGAAGAAATCTGGATCATAAAAAACATTATGATAATCATATAATAAACCCTGCTTTCTATCAGCACTGTGAGGAAATGAAAATATGTAAATTTATTTCTGATGGGGCTATTGACATGAAATTTTCACCAGATGTTAAGTTATGCACAGTGACACAGGGAAAACGTATTGAACACATTAGAAAAGGAGGTGCAAAAAGGCACGGAAAGCCAAAAAAATCTGCTGAAATCTGTTCGCATTTAGAAAGCAATCCTTCCCCTATTCGTGCAAATTCATATCAGCTGGTTTAGTCCTAACTGATGGCCTACAAAAAGGTTTCTCTTTACCAAGGTGTCACACAAGAAGCATCTTGTGATGGGTAAAAGCAAAGAGCTCTCTCAAGAACTTTGCAACCTCATTCTTGCAAAATATAATAATGCTATTGGTTACACATATTTCTAAACTTGTGAATGACCAGGTGTTCCTCACAAGATTTCTGACAGAGGAGTCCAAAGAACAATCAGAAGAGTTGTCCAAGATCTGAGCTTCAAAGAGACATGGAATTAGCAGGTACAGCAGGTAAGTAAAGCACTTAACCATCATGGCCTCTATGCATGCTCACTGCGCGAGACCCCACTGTTGAAGAAAAAGCATGTTGAAGCTTGCTCAAAGTCTTCTGCACGACATTTAGACAAGCCTATGAAATTATGAGACCAAAATGTATCTGATGTCATAGCACACACCATGTTTGGAGGACAGCGCATCACTCCAAAAGCACCATGGCGCAGGGTTGCATATGGTCCTGGCAGAGAAGAAAGGATGAATGGAGAACTATACAGTCATTCTTGATAAGAATCGCTACCAGGATGTTGATGATGAAACAAGGTTGGACATTTCAGCAAGACAATGATCCCCAACACACAGCCAAGGAAACTCTCAAGTGGTTTCAGAGAAAGAAAATAAAGCTGCTAGAATGATGAAAATCTATGGAAATAAAAGGAAAATCAGAGCCCATAGAAGAGGCCCCTTCAAGATTTGAAGTGGAAGAATAGGTAAAAATAACACCAGTAAGCATGTTCAATACTTTTCCTGTGTGTCATCCCACCAGAAATATATTTACTGAGGAAAAGGTTGATGCATTCACTATTATTTTCCCTGCTGTAAGTGGGTTAAATGACTTTGTAATGAAATTGGTGGAAATCCCCTTTAAAGTGCGATCAATAAAGTCTTACACTTCAGTTATACCCTTATATTAGTGGCACCGTGGTTACTTACAGATGAGTTATTAGATCAAAATCCTAACTTTAATATTTGAATAATAGTTTATAAATGAATAGTTGAAACTCTGCAGGCCTCGCCAGGGCATCTATTTTCATTTGTATCTGAAGCAGCCTTTTTTTTTACTTGCAGCAAAAGCAGCCGTCATTCATTTTTTTTCATTTCATGAGTTTGTTGCTGGACTGACTTGGAAGAAAAATAAAGTGGGCAGCTAAATGCCTGTAACCTGAATGAATTTTCACGGATAAATGTCATCAGTGTGGTCATGGTTGTGACGTCACAGTTAATTCACTGTTTTTTAGTTTTGTTTTCACTCAAAACTGTAACATTGTTTATATAGAAAATAGCAAATTTCCATAAAAAAACAAAAAACAAAAACATGTATACTGGAAAAAGAAGCTTTCCATGATGTGGGTCCATTAAACACAGCAGTCACGAGGTACCGAGACATGTGGTCATCACATCTTTTAATGGTGCCCCAGGAAGATCATCCCCTCATCGTTCTACTCCTGTATGTCTTATTTTTATCAAAGACATCCATTTAGGCTATGAAAGTGTGTAGAAAAGCCCGGAATCCTGTGCAGTTGATCGTGTTTCACTGCTTTGAGGCTGGGAAAGAGAGTGAGGCTGAAGCGGGAGGCGCCCCTGACTTTTCCCACCATACAGGGCTAGCAGTGAGTTAATGTGTAATTAGACGTTACTATTTTCTCCATGCTCTGCCTTTCAGAGCAGCACAGAGCTGCTGTGTGAACCTCCGTGTGCCAGGAAACTCCAGGCCTGTCAGTGTGGCTGGGGTTATTATGCTAAACTTGAAATAACTGGAGGTCTGGTTGGTGGTGGGCGCACAAGGCTGAGGGGAGAGCTGCTCACTCAGCTGTAAAC
Source organism: Acestrorhynchus altus (assembly GCA_034509495.1). Taxonomy (NCBI): domain Eukaryota; kingdom Metazoa; phylum Chordata; class Actinopteri; order Characiformes; family Acestrorhynchidae; genus Acestrorhynchus; species Acestrorhynchus altus. The sequence goes on along the minus strand of CM067517.1, from coordinate 19,229,875 downwards.
ATGACCCCCGCACAACTCATTCAAACCTCTTTCTCTACAGTTTCAAAAGAGATGCTTTATTTAAGCTCCAGAAAGTCTGCCGTACTAATTTAAAGAGGTGTAACGGCTTTTCTTCTCCTCGGGGGGGAATTTTGAGGAACTTTTTTTCTCCCCCTCCTCCTTTTTTCCATAAACCCCTACATTCACAGTGTCTACAAGGAGTGGCTGGCACGAGATCAAAGCAGAGCACGTGTCTGCCTCACTTCCTCTCCCTTCATCCCTCCATCTCTCTGGGAGTTTACAGCAGAGAGGGAGAGGAGAATGTGATGGATGAGAGCGAGAGAGAGAGGGAGTGTTTGTGTTCAGCTGTCAGTCATTGTAGTGTAGAAGAGGCAGTGCCAGGTTGGCATCCTTGGTGAGTGCCTGGCTGGCTCAGGTGGGTACAAAATAAATAACTAAATTAGAAACGAAAAATCTCAAGGAACAGCAGTTACGATTGCGTAGTGCTGAGGGTGGCAGAAAAATGATGTTTTATCTACCTCCACCTTAGACCCTACTATTGACTGATTGATTGATTGATTATTGATGTCTGTCTGACTTCTTCATTCTTGACTCAGACACATTGATCTTCATCATCAAACATAAGACAGATCAACTTGGCAAAACCATGACAATTTACCTTTGTAGGTCTTTAGAGACGTTTGGTAACACATCCCAACAGTTCTTGTACACAGTACAAGTACACAAGAATGTATATATATATATATATATATATATATATATATATATATATATATATATATATATATATATATATATGTGTGTGTGTGTGTGTGTGTGTGTGTGTTACAGGTATGTATCTTTTGCAAAGACAAAATGGCAAAATTGGAAACTTTTGATTTACTATATTTTCCCATCCACAGAAAATGTAGGGATAAGCAGGGGCACAAACTAATTCAGGGTCGTGTTTCTTAGTTGAACAAAAACAGACTTAATAATAATAATAATAATAATAATAATTATTATTATTATTATTGTTGTTGTTGTTATTATTATTGTTATTATTATTATTATTGGTAGTAGTAGTTATATAATAAGATAGTCCTTTTGCTCAAACTCTTGGACACTTTACTTTAGTAACAAAAACAAAAGACAGTTCCTTAGCAGGCAAGTGGAAAAGCTCCTCAAAACATGGGGTAACTTTAGCTGGTTCAGACTGAGACCTTGTGGATGGGGAAATCCCACTCAGTCTGAGCCTCAGAGCTAGTGACGTACCATCTCTCTGGGGCCAACATGGGAGGGATCTGAGCCCCAGTGTACAGACAACACAAGCCTAATTTAGAGTAGCTGTGGTGGACCTGGGAAACCCTGGAGTTGTGCAAGTCATAGGATTTATTACTATTTATTACTATATTACTTTAATCTCTATTGGCTGCTGTAATATAACATTTTTGAAGCATGTAAACAACTTAAAGTGAGTTGAAGTGGGCTTAGTTGTAACAGAATTGTAACACAATAGAACTAAACCTTTACAGAGAAACAATGGGGAACTCCATATCCCCCAAATGTTCTTTTTATTTCAGTAAATAAAACATAGTTCTGTTTTATTGTACTGTTTACTTCATAAACATAATTTTGTGGAAAAGCCCCTGCTTCACACATGACCTGACATTTTAGCACCTGTAATATCTTACTGTTAAAACATACTGCATAATGTTATAGACTTCGTCCGTTGTGGTTTATGCCTCTGGGGTGAACTGTAACATTTGCTCTTGCTTTGCTTACAGCTGTACTGTTCCATTTTCATTAGTAGCAGAGACGTGCAGACTGATCATGCTTAAAAGTTTCTCATTTACCTATTTATTAAAGTCATTTTTAAAGACAGATGTCCCCAAACGTTTGACTGACAGCATAGTTCAACACTTCAGTTCTGACGCACTTTGTTGTGGTTGTATTGTCTGCTGCTGTTGTCAGTATGGCCGAAACCAAGTGGGAAGAAATGTACGTGAACAGTAAATATTTGGGACAGATAAGAATATAAACAGTGCGGCAATGAAGTGCCACGTGACAGAAACTCACCCAGCAACAACCAGACCAAAGTACTCACTGAGCAATGACCCCTGTTGACATGTAAGACAACACCAGTGAAGAACACACTATGGACATTATTTTATTTCAAGGAGGAGAAAAATGACAAGCAGTCGTCAATCAACATTAAAAAAAAGAAGAAGATTTGCGCCATTAGGTGTCAAGCCTATGAAACGGCTTAAAATAAATACTTTTCAAGAGCATATAGTACAGACAGAATATGCAAAAATCCAAACCAGACCAATGAACAACGGAGCAAATTTCAGAGACTGAAACTGAGAAAATGTCCAAGTACAGCTCCCTACTTCCCCTCAAAAAAGTGTTGTATAAAACATCTTAGTACGTTTGTAAAATACAGAATCTTGGGGAAAAAAAATCCTCATTTTCTCAAAGTTATTGTGAAAATATTAGCTGGTATTATAGAGCGAATAAATCAGGACTTTTCATGAAGAGTAAGACGATGAGAATGTGCTTCTGCATGTCTATTAGTAATCACATGTTTAGTTATCCACATGAGAGTTTAGAGTCCTCCTCCACGGGTCTGTCAGGAGAAATGGCAGATATATTGCACAAAGCTCGTCTTTCCTCAGGTACACAGAGGAATGTTCCTCAGATTCAGTCACGAAAACAGCCAGCCGCCTGAGGTACCAACACACCCTCTTGCTCTCTCTCTCAGCCGAGAGTGACTGGCAGAGTAAGATAAAGAGAACGTGAACCAGAAAGTCTGAAGGTCCCACTTGTCCCTCCTGCAGATTATATCTGCACACTCTTTAGCTCATGTTTGTTCCACATATAAAAAGAGTTTTGGTTTCATGTGGTGGTCTGCTCAATGCAAAAAAAATAAAATGCCCTCAATGGACAGAGGTTTCAAGAGAACAGGTTACAGTACAACGTTAGGGCCTACACTCTTGAGTATGCAAACTGGATCTGATCTGAACAATGACTAGAGATGTCCCAATCGAGGCTTCTACCTCCCACCCTAACCTGAGGCCTAGAGTCCAGACTTCAAACAGGCTTATTCTGAAAAGCAGTCTAATTGAATAGAAATACACAATGATAATGGAATCATATCTGTGTTGGCAGGTAATTGCTTAAAAACAGATCATCAGGTCGATGATTTGAATGATATTTCAAACCAGTATGTCATGATTTCAGATTTATCTCACTCTGGATGAGCAGAAGGTTAGGTGATGGCATGCTACAATACTAAAACACCTTGATGCATTTTACCACATCTGCAACTGGAAATATCATAATTCTAGATAATTCTGTTACAGGTAGATTAAGCACCAGTTTCAACATTAAAAAATGTTTATTTATACTGGTCATTTATTTTTAAATGCTACCATAAAAAGTTAATTTGTAGTATTTGCATAGAGTTACAATCTGAACTGATTTTTGTATTTTTTTTTTTGACACCCACTCTATTCTTTGAACATTTTTGGCTGACATTCTTATCCAGAGTGACTTACGTTTGAATCATTTGAATACAGAGATACTGTTAGCCAATACATTACACCCGCAGTTTAATGTCATTGTGTGGCATTAGGGAAGTAGGGTACTTCTTCGTCTTGGCTTCGATTGCTTTTCAGCTTCTGTCACTAAAGTATGTGACAGCTGCACATTGACGTTTTCACATGTGTTTAGTTTACTGTGGTGGTCAGTTTTACCACATTCACTACACTGACTGTTGATATTTGTAGCTGCGTTTTAATGCCCTTTTGTCATAATGACATGACTATGTGTAAGTACAGTACGATGGGATAAAGCAGCCTTCACAATGGATCATAGTTGCATCCGGCTTAGTATAGCCAACATAGGTCCATTAAAACAGGCCTTGATTGAGACATCCCTAACAATCACCACACCAAGTCCACCCAGTTCTCAACCAACACTGCATTTAAACAAGTGGCATCATGGCTTTCTCTCCACACACGAGTGTCTGAGTTCACTTGCAGAGGAGTGGCTGAAGAGCCTGAGACAACACATTAACAGACTGGCTCCTTCACATCCAAAAATGCAACTCTCCTGAGCATGCCTTTGACAAGGTGTTGCAAAACGTCCCAAAGCGAGCTCTGCCTTCTGGAATGGCATATAAAACTAAAAGCTGGGTCTGAGAGGGCCTTGGGTGACAGGATGTGACCAAGTGGACATGTTTACTTCACAGCTGTGATTAGTTTACTTAAAAGTAGTTAAACAGGAAAATTAGGTTCCACTCTTCGTGTCACTGAGATTCAGTTCGAGGACTATCGCTGGAGGAGAGCGTGTGTAAACGAAAGGCAAACGGGTTTGAGTGTGTACGCTGAATTCCTAACACAGACCACACAGGTGATGTCTGCCCATGTGTATCTAGAGCTCTGTTGCCTTGTTTCCAAAAACATTTCAAACATTCTCAGTGCAAAGGCTATGAATAACCTTTCACACTCTCCTAAAACCTTTAACATTTTACTGAACGTCAGTCACAGAATGAGCAAAAGTCACATTTTTAAAAACAACTTTAAATTAAAATAAAACTTTCTAGGCACTATTGAATGTCCAAAGGCTTTTTGTTGCAAATCGAGGAGAAAGTGTTGAAAATGTGAATCTGAAATAAGTATGTGCAATGGTTTCACAGACCAAAATCACCTTTCCTACATTTCAGCATGGGTCCCCCCACCACATGGGCATCTCAGAGTCTTTTGCTTGAATTTTCAGAATGGAAAACAAGCATAATTAAGAAATGAGTGGGGAAGGTCTTCCCAAAAGGTCTTCTCATGAAATCAATTGTTTGTCTTTCCAGCAATGCTTTCAGCCAGCCTGGTGTTCTCTTCTCAAGCCATGATCTTCTGAGGGATCTCTATGGAAGCCTTAAGGAAGATAGCATTGTCGCGGATGTAGTTTCTCTTGCGGATCTCATCGTGCGAGATAAACTTGGGGTAGCCGAAACCCAGCGTGCTCTCGTCCAGCGAGTTGCGGCTGCTGCAGGGTTTCTGGAAGTTCTTCCAGTTGGGATCGGGGTTGAACGTCTCAGTGATGTGCTGTGGCTTAGACAGTGATGGGTCACTCTGGTCCAGGATGGAGAAAGTCACTTTGTAGGAGAAGGGCCACTCCAGCAGGTTGTCGTACTCGCCGGGCAGTACTCGTATATAGATGGAGAGGTGGGAGCCCTCGCCGCTGCCGTTGCCGTTGAGGAAGGCGGATACCTGCAGCTTGTAGCCATAGCGGTGTGTGTAGAAGGGTGGACTAAAGAACTCATGGTTGTTGTGGAGCTTGGCCTCTTGCAGCTTGCGCGAATAGTCACTCAACTTCCAAATGAGCACACCATCATGGCTCACTGACAGCTCCTCCATCTCACGCCGCAGCTCCATTATCTCCTGCCGCTGACGTCCTACAAGGCTGCACATCATCGTCAGGTGGGACTTGGTGGTTTCTTCCAGGTGACGCCCAATCGCTAGCTTTGGGCACTGCAAACAAAACATTGTGTTTAGCCTTTACAATATCTGGTGTCAAAGTTTGCTTATTCAGTTTTATTCTCTAGTTTTATTCAATAACAGTGTGTCCTGCAACATCACAAACGACACAAGCAAGTCTATTACATTGCAACTCAGCACACTTTGAGATGAGTGTACAATGACTATCACTTGGAAGGCACACACAATCATATTTAAAGGGTTATAAGCTCGTTAGCCAGACACCAAACATCCCATGGCTGATCAACTTTATTTGGGGTAAAGGGGAAACTAATGAAATATTTTGACACATTTTCCTTAAATGGAGCAGCAGAACATGCTCACACTTGCTGTAAGACACAGTTATTTCCAAATTTAAATATTGCATGCGCTGGACCGGGCCTCTACTGGGAACTGTCCACATATATTTGTGTACACTCTGTATACACTTATCTGCATCCACTACACTGTTAGGAGAGGATACACTACATTCATGAGCTTAGTCAGACCATCTGCATTCCTCATCCCCCCCGTCTGAAAACATAAAAGGAGCTGACAGCGTGAAGCCCATCTGCTTCCATGGCCACAACGGTTCTTCTTTTTTCTTTTTTAATGAAATTTACATCATGCTCAAAAATAGACCAAAATGCACTGTCACAATGGAAAAGTGTGATTCTCATTAAAATACATCCTAGGGGCAATGGAGCTGGAACTCAGAAGACAGCCATTGTTTGGGAAAGGCTTTTTTTCCATAGGCTTTCATCGTCCACGAGAAACCCTAAACTGTTAATTTTAGAAGCACAAACAAATGACAACAAACAAATTCTGACATGTACAATCCCACAGTGGAGAAGATGTAAACTTGCTCACTGGAGCAGAGTGAGTGGTTACAGAAGGGAAGGAACACTCACTCTGTGTTTGCAGCCGGCGTCCTTAAAGGGGCACAGCACCAATGCACTGCCACAGCTTTCCTTCACGTGGGTGGCCAGGTCTTCACGGGCAATGTTGGGGGTGCCACATTGGTTAGGGCACTGAACGGGGAAACGAGGGCAGTGGTACTGATGATTCTGGAGAAAGAGGGAGCACATGTTTGTTACCTTTATGATGGGACTTAAGTGTTCACTGTGCTATAGCTGCCTTCAAAGAGTTACTGTCACTTTGTTCATACACTAAATGAACAGAGGTACTGAACTACTTTATTGTCTCTAGACCACTGGTATGAGGAACTGATTCATTGTGAGGAACTGATTCATTGTGAGGAACTGATTCATTGAGCATTCAACTCCCAAAACTCCGCTGCTCCACAGCTCAGTGCTGGGTGAGTTTATACCCCTCTAGCACATGCCTTGAATTAGGCAGCTCATGTTGATCTCCTGTTCTATCGGCAATACTTGTCTACTGGGACTAGACATGCTGTGTGTGCATTTGCACATATGTTTCTGCAATCTTAAAGTAGCTGTTGTAATTGTGAAATTGTAATAAACAGTTATTATTATCGTTGTGACATAAGTGTGCGCTACAAATGTGGCACATAAAGGTTAAGAGTATGTAAGAAGGCTGTGGAAGTAGCTCATGCATGCTTTCATGAAATGCTGATGAGATCATTCATATTCAGTTTGACTTGCTGAGCACAGTGTTATGGAAAACTTCACATTATACAGCACATAAAATCTGAAGATCGGATTCTGGGATTAGAATAAATGTAAATTATGTGAAATCTTCTTTAATCATTGATTGTATGGGAACGTAGGAGAAGAAAGCCTCTTTGATTTTTTGCACCTCCTGACTGCAGGACTGCTCTGCAGGATGAAGCAGAAATGTGGATGTATGTATGGATGCAGGTGTGTGGAGAAAGGCTGGTTCAAACTGTGGCTGACTGGCACCAAAATCAACTCCGAAATGAAAGCCACTCTTCATGTAGTCATGGGCCCCCTGCCATCCCGCTCTATGGAGCCTTCACCATTAATACCCTACTGAGACGCCACTGTTCCATTAGCACCCAGTTTCAAACACACACACACACACACACACACACACACACACACACACACACACACACACACACCTCTTACAAGCACTGCGCCACCTCACCACCCTAAATACATTTCCTGTCAGAGCCTTAAAACAAACATTAACCACTCCTTTCAGTTCATGAGCCTGTAATAAACTCTTTCTGCAAGCGTACACTTATGTTTACAGGACAGTAAAGTGTGAACACGAAATCTAATCAGATTTATGATCTTAGATTGGTAATAGATGTGTCTTATCTCTGTTGGCGTTTTAGACTTTTGTCCAGATCATTTGTTGATCGTTTCATTAAAGGTAAACATCTGTGAAATAAACATTACTTTGTTGTTCGGATTACAATCTACTGGTAACATACAACATGAATGCAAACCGTCTAAACTAGAATGTATATATCCAATTCCCTGCATTGGCAACAGGCCACATGAAATTCAGCTTTTAAATCTACATTCCAGTCATGATTCACATTTACTTTCCCATGTGCTTCAAACTGCGACTTCAACCAAGTCCTATAGGATTGTTTTTGTTTCGTCACTGGTGTAGTGCATTGTTACAATCCCAACCAGTGTTGCTATCCAAGCAAATGCCACTACAGTTTGACCTTACAAATTAGATTTGGTCACCTGTTACTTTCAATGTGGACTCTAAATAAGAGATTTAAGGAACAAATCCAACGTGCCCTGCTGTGTGAACAAAGCCTGAGAAAATCCAACTCCTAGATGAACTCTAGCATATGAGAACATAACCAGAAGGTACAGCTCAGCTGTCCATGTGAGGGCTATTGACTGAATTACAGCTTGCTGAGTCAGTAGCTAGCTGGTTGGAGCACTTCACTCCGGCATGGGACAGACCTGGATGGTGTCGTAGACAAACTCTTTGCCGCAGTATTTGCAGGGCTGTGTGCGTTTTGGACACTCAGCCATGGTGTGCTGGGCAAGGAGCCTCCTCATCATCCTTGCCCCACACTTATTCTCACAGTACACACTCTCCTGAGGACAGACGCCCTGGTGGTTCTGAAAGAAAGAGACAAAGAGAAGAAAGAATAAAGGCAGACATTAAATGATTGCCACTATGACTTGTTTTCATTGACGCTTTTGTGAGTATAAAACCAACCAAAACTCAAATTGCTCATTTCACTTGCATGTGCAACCAATTTAGTGCAACTTCCTTAAAACCAAATTAAAAACAAGATCCTAATAAAAAACACATTAAACCCAAATACTCTTTTATAGATTGTGAGACTGGTTTTCAGCATATGAAAATAGGAGTGGTGGCTTATTAAGCAATAGTAGCTGCCTTGAGCGCTCTCACTGTCTTTCAGAGAAAGGACTCCATACTGGGAGACAAAGCTTCACATTAGGGCAAGTATTTTTTACTTCCTTTTCAGCAGTAGTTTTTGTCCCTGAATTTAACTTTCAGAGGTGATTTTAAATGTAATGACAGGATAAATAAGTTCTGTCCCATATAGCTGTTCTCTACTGACGGAGAACAAATCTTAAAAAAATAAAAATAAAAATACTTGTTTCAAATATTTTGCTTCAAAGTATTTAAATACTGAACGGAACATGGTCTCAGCAGAGGCATTTATACCATATTTCAAATGCTTTAAATTAGACTTGTTTACGGGCAGTTCATGGGTTTTGCCAAAGTTTTATCATACCTTTCATTCCATTTTAAAGACTTAGCTTTCCTGGTTCCTGGTATTCACACCCAATCATACAGAACCTGTGGAAACTCCACTCACACCTCTACACTGCTAACAAACATGCACGAGTTTATTCAGCCCAAATGTTGGGCAAGTCCATTTTTTTCAGTTCTGTTCTAAGAACAGTCTTAAAAATAAAGATGCTTCAAATGCTTTTTTGTTTGACGCCAAATAATAACCATGTTTGTAAACCAGATGTGCAAAGAATCGTTTAAAGGTGGTGTATTAAAGCTCCAAAATTCTTTACCAATTTACATTTTCACACATATCTATTACAAACATTTCTTAATGGACCAAAAGTGGTTTTCTTTGCCATTCCTTAAACCATCTGTATTCTAAAGAGGGCAAGGTAATGTATCACAACATGCTGTGATACACCAAACACTACAGATGTTCTGCCCTTGCCTTCACCAAAAAGAGAAGAACTACAGCTGTACACTTCCAAATGTCAACAATAGCATTCCCTTATTCCTCCGAGTTGACCCAAGGCAGGTCAGTGGGAGACACGACCAATGGAGTTTGTACCTCGAAGGCCTCCCCTGTGAACTCGCTGCCGCAGAACTCGCACTTGACCTTGCGTTTAGGGCAGTCGTGCTGCAGGTGCTCCGGCAGGTCACGGCGTGTCAGCTTGACGGCACAGCGGTTGGGGCAGGGAATCACATTGAAGGCGCAGGTGGAAAAATGACCCTGAGGGAGAGGAACATAGAGCAAGTGTCAGCAAGCACAGGGTACACTTCCTTTGGGCTCAACACACGCTTGTATAAGTCAGGCTCACCACCACACCACGCTATGGTATCAAAGAGAGGTAGAGGTCAAGGGAAAAACAGAAGGGCATTTTAAAAGAGACGAAAACAATCAGAAGCAGAGATACGGTACCACACTAAGCCTATAATGTTACTATAACAGCTAAATGATAAACCACATATTAGTGCTGGATAATTAACCCCCAAATGTTATAAGAAATATATTTAAATAAAAGTGTGATGAAGGGTAAACTGACCTGCAGCTGCTTCATTTGACCAGTCCAGCGGCAGCCCTCCTCACTGTGGATGCAGCGGATGGGCAGAGCCAGAATCTGCTGCTCCAGTTCTGGATCAGGATAGATCTGCAGCACATACAACACACAATAACATTAGCATTTAACACACACACACACCCACACACACACACACACACCCACACCCACACACACTAAAATAAACAAACCTAAGCACAATATATGCAGTATCATCACCTTTTCAGCTGCTAAATGTCTGCAACCATATATAGTATAATATTCTGTATGTGTGTGGAATGTCATTCTTAAACTGTAGTATTGAATACTTACTGTACAGAAAAATTAACAGGGTGCAGGTCAACATAGAGGTGTACAATTAAAGTCTATGCACTGTGTATTCCAGAGCTGAAGACTCCACGTGTGTATAGCAATGCGTATAATAATAGAGGTATGTAAACAGACAGAGAGACAGACAGACAGTTACATAGGTAGGTAAGTAGATAGATAGATATATAGATAGATAGATAGATAGATAGATAGATAGATAGATAGATAGATAGATAGATAGATAGATAGATAGATAGATAGATATAGTGTGTGTGTGAACTACTGAATGATTGTGCATATTTATGTTTGTATCTGTGCACACACTTCATGTAGTGCTCCCTCGTATTTCCCTCTTGTCCATAAAGATGATAAAGGATGAGGCAGTGCTCTATCCAATCAGTCCAAATCCTCTACCCCAGCACAGAGAGAGAGGATTTACACTGATAGTACCTCTCCCTCTCCATCTCTCTCTCTCTCTCTCTCTCACACACACACACACACACACACACACACACACACACACACACACACACACACACACACACACACACACACACACACACACACAGACTTCCTGTGTGTGAGGATCACACGCGACATAGTACTGCAGGCGTATCTGTCTGTCATCCACAGAGTGAAATGAGGCTGAAGTTATTCCTTACTAGATCTGAAACTCTGCTGTAATCAGTGTGGAAACACGTTCTGACAGTGGGGACTACAAAGCGGCCCACATCTGAATCCCTTCCAGTCAGTAAGAGCTCTTTTTTTCATAGGCCAAAAGTGAATTGGGGGATTTGCATGTGGGAAGATTTGTTATGGGACATGCTCAAGTTTCTTTATTGAAAAAAATGTAAGCATTTAAAGGGCCATCATCGCATGCTGATTTTCGTTCCCCTCGACACTGACAGCGGTATCCCGCATTACACAGAGTGACTGGGGCCAATCCCAGCAATAAGATTTCCAGAATGAAAAAGGAAATGAAAGTCACATGTATGGAGCCAAGCTTTTGGGAAAAAAAAAAGATTCTCTAAAGTAAATGCTAATACTTATTCACTGGTGCAGTGCAGGGGATTGTGACAAGTGACTATTATAATGACCTTTTAAGAACATGTCCTGTGTGAATCTGATGGGCTTAGGCAGCTCTGGCTTTGGGGTTCACACTGTCTGACTAAAGCTGATGGAGTCAACTTAAAACTGGTGGAGTCACTCAACAACCCCCTGTTGCTCATGACCTCAGAGTTGAGGCTGTTCATGCTGAAAGAAGAATTAGGTATGTCTGAAATCTTAATTCCTACACTGCAGTCTTCCCAATCCAACACTTAACGGAAACGGAAATGATCACATGGCACTTCGGGTCACTGCACTGAGGATAGCCAGTTCAAGTTAGACACAACATTGCAGTATCATCTCAATAAAATACTAAAAAGGACATGTTACTTCCCTTCATTTAATCAGCTCTGGATTACTGTTAATGCTGAGAGCTCCATCAGCTCTGTCCAAGAACATACTTCGTAAACCTGTCCAGTACAGTATGAAATTACTCAGTTTGAGACGCACGCAGAATCAAGGCCATACGCAAGTCTGCCATCATACTGAGAGACCTGACACCTATATCTGAGATGGGCTCAAACACAGCTCTAGTGCTCTTGGCATTTCAGGAGAGTGGAGTTAGCCCACTGACCTCCTCACACCCAGCTTTAATGGATTACATTTTAAGCTCTCAGTAACACATCGTGTAGTGATGGTTAGTAAGAGAGAAATGCTTTGCGTTTCCTATGCACACTGCTTGGTGTTTCCCCTTTCCAGTGTGGTCTGATTAGATATTTAAAAGCTGGGCGGAAAAACGAGGCAAAACTCTAATTAAAGAGATTGGGTGGAATCCTGTTCCTTTGAGGGGTGCAGCAGAGATGATGCGAAGTGCAGGTTGTAATTTCCTCCCAAGAATAGTCTGGGAAGAGCAGTAGTTTTGGGGGAATCTCTATAGATAAGTCTCCCTGAAATAGCTTCAGCTCACTTTAAAAAGTTTTACCACAATCACCCCCACAACTCTATCCACAGTTCTTTACGTTTTTTGTCATCTTGACATCACGACCGTGTCAGGCAAACAAAGCCCTAGCCCGAAATTGCTGACGAAATTCAGACTTATTCATCTTGGGCGTTAGGCAGTGACATTTTTGCACCATTCGGGGGACGGCATATCTTCCTTGTTCCAAGCAGAATGGAGATCGAAACAAATTGAGATGATTCATCCCCTCTTCTCTCTCTCCGCCTCCTCCTCTTCCTACCTCTGCACTCCCTCTACCCACATCTGACACTGCCGGGGTAATGAGAAGCCTTCGGTTGCTGGTTAGTTGTCATTTGCAGGTGGGTATTCCTGGGCCTCCTGTCTGAGGCCGTGTTGCTGCAGCAGAGACACCCTGCACTGAATCTATGAGGCTATGCCAAGGAGTGTGTATTTAGAGATAATAGTATGTCATACAGTGTGCATGGTATACTATTACCGATAAAATGGTAAAGACCAACCTTAGGCTTGAAGGTGGTTGTTACTACTGTTTTTAGCCGTGTGATGTACAGTTCTTCTGTCAGTTTCTATAGATAACAGTATGTTATACACCATTATAAACAATGAGAAAGTCTATTTGAGATTACTTAAATTGGCATGCTGTGAGGTAGGTGTACTGAAGCCAAAACATCCATTACATGTTAGATAAATGCTGTTGTTGAAGAAAAAAAGTGTCCTTTTCTTTTTATCTACATATTGCTGTTAAAGATTCCAACACTAATTAACTAGATGGCATTGAGGTTATGTGTTAGCTTTGTCAACGTAAATGTTTCCATTCTTTTGTAGCTACATCTCAATGTTGAGGTTATTTGTTAACTACATGTTGTTGTTGTTGTTGTTGTTGTTGAGAAAAAAGCCTTTGTTTCTGAATTGCTACAATTATAAGCTTGCATTACTTGCTACTTACTGTCGATTACATGCATAAACTTATGTAAGTTACTTACATAAGTATAAGACTGCATTACTTTGTTCACTGCAAATTACTATTTGAGTTATAAAATTAAAATAAAATGAATAAATTTTCCATCCATTTTCTGAACCGCTTATTCCTGAATAGGGTCACGGGTGAGCCGGTGCCCAGCCGGCAACTCGGAGCGCGAGGGTGGGAAACAACCCTAGACAGGGCACTAGTCCATCGTATGGCGCACACACATACATTCACACACTAAGGGCCACTTTAGAGCCCATGCATGTCTTTGGACTGTGGGGGAAACCCATGTGAACACGGGGAGAACATGCAAACTCCACACAGAAACTTCCCAGGTCACCCCACCCAGGGATCAAACCCAGGTTTTTCTTGCTGTGAGGCAACAGCGCTATCCACTGCGTCACCGTGCCGCCCATAAATAAACTTTGTCAGCTCTAAATAACTTTGTTGTTGAAGCATACACACTGTTAGCCACTCCTTTCAGCCACATTTCCTCTTAGCTTCAGGGGACATGAAGCACTGCAGACATGTCATGGCTGATCAATTATATATAGTGTATATAAAAGTAAGGAGTTTTACCTTGGCATAGTCCAAGGGGAGCTGGTCCTCTGGACACTTGAAGACCCCCTCGCTGTAAAAAAGGAAAGAAACACACAAGTTAATACCACCTCAACAGTGGAACAGTAGAGTACAGATTCCATGATCGTTTCTTTTCGGAATGCCGGACTTCTATCTAAAGACCAGTTTATGAGGCTTTGTTTATTGTAACACATTGATGTGTGTGAGGAGACCAAAAAAAGGTCTGCCAAATGAAGATGAGCTCAAAGCTCTCCAGCTTCTCCACCCTCGCATTCCAGCAGGAGAGCTGAGTAATCAAACAGTGGCCCCAATCCAGCCTCAGCTCACACCCAACCAAGCGTGCATTAAACCAGTCCACATTACACTCTGTGAGCCATTGACTTTAATGTACTTGTCCCTTAGGACATTTCCACAAATCACAGCTCTGACATCAACCCGAGCCACCTTTCTTCAGCCTAAATCACATAATGGATTTTGTCCAAAGCCACTCGTTTTATATATTTTATGCTTTTTTTTTATATATCTCCTCCCTACTGTACTGGCTCATATTTCCTCACTTTTTTTTCTTCTTCAGACAGCAAAGCAGTGACAACTACGTGGCATCTGAAAAGAAGAATGCTTTGCCAAAAAAGGGCCTGCAGCAGTGGGCTGGCTTTTGTGCTTTTGTGCCGGTGTCTGTGCCCACCAGGGAGTTATTGATTACTTATTTTCCTTGTTCATGGGGTGGGACAGGCTGCATTGGACAGTACGGTTGCTTTGGTAGACAGAAAGAGAAAGAAGGATAACATAGAAAAAAAAGGAAAAAGAAAAATGTCTTATTTGTCTTAAGTGATTAAGTGACACTTTTCAAACACCAGTTATTCTAAATATTGCATTTAGTGACTCATTTTTTACATTTAAAAAACTGTAATTGTGACACATTCTCCGAAATTAGATTTTTTTATTGAAAATATTGATTTCATATTGCTTGTTGTAACAATTTCACTATACGAACAAAGGATGAGATGGTGTTGTGAGATGATGTGAGAGAAAGAGAGAGAGATAGAGGGGAGGGAAAGGGCCTGTGTGATTTAGGGTCCTCTTAGAGGAGTGGAATAGCTCATTAGTGACTGAGGCCCTTCTGGCAGCATGGCCTGTCCACAGCACTGTTGTGTCACCATGAAATATTCACATTGGTAAATAATGGAAATGACTGCTGCAGATATCAGCAGTGTGTGTGTGTGTGTGTGTGTGTGTGTGTGTGTGTGTGTGTGTGTGTGTGTGTGTGTGTGTGTGTCTGGTTGCGAGAGTGAAACGTTTAGGATTAGGCCCAGAAAATTCCGATTACATATAGCTGTGAATGGAGAACTGTTTGTATTGGAGGTTTTCCAAGTAATACTTGGATTTTCTGTTGTTCCATTCATCATGACCTTTTAACTCAATGTAAAGCCTGAGTGCCAAATCTTTGCCCCAAGTCTCCATGTTGAAGCCTATTCACTCCTACAGAAAGAAAGATCCCGTCTGTGGAAATGATCCCCACACATGAGTTAATAAGCAGCAGTCACTGCCCAGCACACATGGGTTTTTCCCGAAGGCAGGGAGGAGCAGTGGGCAGAAAAATAACCCCGGTGAACGCGACAATGTACAAAGCAGCGATATTATTTGTTATAAGGAGAAGAGGCAGTGCAGTGCATTGTTAGTGTGTATGAAAAGGCTAAAAGTGAGAGTGAATACAGTGCCTCACTTATCTGCTATTAAGCTATAGGCTCAGAAGAATCTCTACAAGAAGCCTGTGATGAATGGACGTTTTCACCAAGTCAGTAAACAGACGAGCAGACAACAGGATTCTCAGTTCAACCTCTGCAAACTGAGAAAAAGACCTCAGTGTCCCAAAGCTCCTAATCTGGAGGGGCTGAAGCGTCACCTGACAAGGGTCATGGCAGACTCTCAGTGGGACTAGGGCACTGACTGATCCCAGTTCCACGAGACCTGACCATGAGGGTTAATGCACACCCTTGTTTCGCCCCATTAGGGTCAGTGTGTCAGCAGAGCACTGGGTGAGCAATTAATACTCACAATGGGGCACGAAAGAAAAAAAGACCAATCAATTACTTGACCAAGGCTCACTCAACAGAATTACAGCCACATTGCTGTGTAAAGCAGCTTATTACTTGCCTGTCAGAGCCCTCCCAGTCACCCTGAGCCTGCGCAGAGAACAGAGATCTGAGGCCACAGGTCACTTGTATATTTTTGGGATATAAAACTACATCAACTGCATCTTATTGCTTCTTTCTGATGGTGTCAATCCTGATCAACTAGTACACTAACTGCAGAACTCATCATATTAAATGCATTGCATTAAATCTGCTTTCTAAAATCTAAATGGCTGATTTTGCTGTTAAATACTGAAAAAAACACTAACATGATCCTAGAACAGTATTGGTCAGTGTTGTTGTTGGGCAGCTGTAGTGTACTGTTAAACTGCAGTGTGTGGCAGACAGACTGTATCTTGAAATTAATGCCGAATTATTGATAAATGATGTGCATTTTATTATCCCCCTCAGGGCCGTGTGTAATTCTTGGGAATGTGTAGTTACTAAAAGCAGTACTATTTCATTTTTATTTTACCTTTTTCCAACCCAGCTTTGTCCCTGATCATTAAATAGGCTACTTTTGTTACTGCACCATTAGGAAAGACGTGTTCTGTGTTTTGATTGGCTGTACTGCATCTCATCTACAGTTCAGGCTAAAACAATTCTTATTCCTCCAATGTGAATGGGTGAGCTAAACCGCTGTGGCACGGATAGCAGAAATACACAATACACTGTATTTTAAGGTCACTTTCAAGTGCTGACTGACAATCTTGTAAGGTCCCAGTTTTATACCCCAACTCCCCCTTCAAAAAGAGTTAGTAACATAAGAATTAGTGGTGGAGGTGAGTGAAACAAGTGCCTCTTCAGCTTCAGAAAAAAGGAGAGCAAGGAGGCCGTCCTTGTTCTGTCAGGCCAATTTCTTCCAGGCAGGAAGAGAGAAGACCTGCAGCTAAACATTCAGCTGCTCGCGACCCTGGCACTAACGCCAGCTGACTGCACAGCACCAGCTTAGCCCCGAGACTCCTTGCTGCTTTGTGACCGCAAATTAAGATTAGGGTAAGAAGAGACAAAGACAAACAAACAGCGTCAGAGGACAGCACACAAAGGAAGAGTTTAAACCCTGTACACTCGTTCCACGTGCCCCCCTCGGCTGTGTTTTGTGTGACTTTGAAATGTTAAGTACATGCTTCTGATTGCAAAGTATGCATTCTTACAGAAAAGGGTTCTGTTTGGAGGCAGAAATGGCCATACAGAACCATTTTTAAAAGGTTCATCACTTCACTTTTAACCTGGCAAAGACGCATTCAAACATATTCTTTGAGTTTCCATGGTTCTATATAAAGTTCAGCTTATAAAAACCACATTAGAATGCCACTTTGTAAAGGATTTTGACACAAACAGCCAATTTGAAGCATGTTGTTTTTAATATGATGAACTATGTAAGTAATACTAAAAGAACTTGGGCGTGCATTTGTGCCATGACTATAAGCTTCTATTACAGATTAAGCTACATTAACTTCATAGCTGCAGTGCAAACCTGAAAAAGTAACATGTACTGGCTAAAGAAGAAATCTGTGCAAATGTGTGTGAGGGGGTTGTTTTGTTTTTTGCTTTACCTCTTTAACTCTGCTGCTCTTTTCATTGAGATTAAAGCTGTGATAGTGGAGCAATGAGGTCTGAAATCAAGCCTCATACCGAACTGCACCCATGAATAGGATAAAAAAAATACTCTGACTGACACAGCAATGCTTTTTAAACACTTAGAGGCAAAACTTATGAGTGACAATCAGACTAATCGCATATGCTCTCAAGGGTGCAACCACGTCATGGAATAGTGTGTTTAGTGCAGTGGCCGCATTAAACTTTCAGAAGCCCCACTGGTCTCCTTTAACATGCAGGCAGGCATGACAGCTGCTCTTGTGTGGACATGACCAGCAGAAAGCTGGACCCCATGTGCAGAAACAGCAGGACAGAGGGGGGACACATGCTGGGTAAAAACACACCCATGTCACCCACCACTGCACCCAGAGTGACAAAAGAAACCTGTCTTTCAGGCATGAGGAACACAAACGAAAGTCTATAACTCTCACTGTCATTACGCTCTTCTATTTAAATATAATTACATATCATACATAATTAATTACACAGCAAGACACATAATTAATTACATTTCCATTGTCTATTATCAAGTGCAAGTCTACTACTTTAAAATAAGGGTGGGCAATAGCAACATTGCTTAAAGAACACAGAGTGACAGCATGCTTTATTGCTACGATTGCATAATTAGTCCTGTGAAATGGATTTAGGCAGCACAGTGTGAAATGTTCAATTATTGTTTTTAAGTCTTTGGTTGCATAATTTTATGTAAACATGGCCCTTTTGTCAATTCCAACTAATCAACATTCAGAAAAAATAATAATATTAGATATTGCAACAGCAATTTGCTGTCTGGCCCCCTTTAACATTGTGCAAAACCTATATTGTGTACAGAGCATCTGTTTTGTTATTAAAATGATGTGATAGGCTAATCTGAACCCTTAGACAGATTTGCAATCCAAAATGCATTGCATCTTGAAATCCAAATGTCTTTTGCTCAATAACAGCCATTTTGGAGCATTTCTATTGGTTTGTTCATTCTGAAATTTTTGTACAAGAATTTGCTTGATTGTTTTGTTGCTTGATTTTATATATATATATAAAATCAAGCAACAAAACAATCAAGCACATTCTTTTACAAAGGGTACCTAAACTGCAATGTTCTCCTTTCACAGTTCCACCTGCCCTCTTGTAGGTCAACCCTTCTCCCTCGGAATTCGGTTGTTGTCCTCTGAATCATTTTGCTCTGTACTGCTATAGATGTAGACAGACGTCATAACACTGCCATCATGCTCTCCATACTGTCTCTGGCAGCAATGCTAATAGGAATTGCCCAATCAGGAGCATCCTCAACAAAGAGGGCCTTGGCAATGCTTGAATAGAGAATTTATATTAGGTTCTTCAAATCTGTTTGGTCACTCATTTGCTGACATACGACGCCTAATTGAACTATGGAAAGAGTAATTCAAAAGAGACACTTGTGAGTTAATTGAGGACACTAAAGTGAGTCATGCAAAAAGGACCACTGCCAACTGCTCTGCACTGTTTGAAAAGCTACAGTGTCCATTGATATGTATATAAGAAACTGGAGAACTAGCTCAGTTTGTGAAGCGTTTGAGAGTTTGCCAAAGTGTTTTCGCTGCACATCCCACAGCTCAGCCCTTTTCTTTTGCAGACTGAGAGCTGGATTAACCTCTACATACAAACAAAGCCTTAATGTGGCCTTGCTTCCAATTATTCCATCTACAGTATCTGACTTTCTGTATTCCAGTAGATGTTGCCTCTCAATAGTTCTCAGGGTGTTTGGAAGGAACCGTAGTCACATTTCATCTTTGCTGGAGATTCTTTAATCCCTGCAATTCAGCTGCGTATGTGTGAATAAGACAGATTGATCTAACACACCTAAAACCAACGGCTCTTCATTGTAAAGCCGTTTCTACGCAGCGTCTGACTGTTGATGGACATGTCCGCATGTCCTGAGGAACTCAATAAGCAGTGGGGCGGTGCTGAAAAGGGGTAATTCAGGACGTTAGCAAGAGCTTTTGTGCATTTAACAGAAAACGGCAAATCCTTTGTTTATTAGTCAGAGAGTTGGCGAGCAAGTGCATCTGTTCAACTTGACAGGCTAGTGATGTCAAGAAACCAAGGAACAGGTCTGCTTTTAGGGAGACAGGGTTTACATATATACAGATATGATCTTTTAGCAGATGTTCTTATCAAGAGCTAGCGATAAGAAATGACACAGTCGATCCGATTAGCTACACTGCTTGAACTAGACTCATACAAATACAGGTGTAAGATGGGTTATATGAGCAATGCCACAAAGATTCCACAACTTTTAAAAGTTTATTAAAAGTGCATATTACCATTATGCTTTTACAAAACAAAATGGTTTTATTTTGGAATCATTCAAAAATTCTTTGTGGCACCGTTCTGTTTAAAGAATGTATATATAAATGAACACGCCTATTTCTAAAAATGCAATAAATCTAGGTTCTGTCCGAAGAGGTAAATCTGCACACTGCATTGGAAGGAACTGACCGAGAGTTTTGGGGGGAACTTTTTTGTTGCTGTACAATTTAGCATTATGCTAATGTTATCGTCAAGTGTATGTTAGGATCCATTTATATATTGTTTGGCAAGTAGCACTGTTCTGATTTTATTCTTATTGTCCTAGTTATGCATTTTGTTGATGAAGATTCTGAAACTGACCACTTATACTCTTTGGGTTTATTGTGAATATTGTGTTGCTGATACTCGGACACAAAGGCTTTATTTTTGTATGGGACTAAATCTGCTTATATATCTGCCAATATTAGTCAGAGATTCTGTATAAATCTTGACAATACTGACTGTTTCAGCAAAGACAGTGTCCAGACTGAGGACTTGATGTTTAAAACAGGACATCTCATGTTTCCTGCATATGTAGTAGAATGTGTGTTAAATCAACAAAGCATGACAGTTGAGTGAATTTACAGTGGATATGTGCAGTCCTCTCTTTCGTACAGCTGCTATAACCATTGTCTTAAACCCATTGTTGGATCCTTAACTTCCCTCTCTGAGCTTTAACCAAGGGGAGTGTGGTGATGCAAAAGGCAGCAAACGCATGCAACCAACATTCTCTGCCAATATAGGTCAGGAATCTTTCCACACTACAAAATCATGATACTTCAGCAATACCCTGAGGAGTATGACGAACTGAATTTCAGTGGTTTCTTCAGATACATGCACTTACTAACGTACATTGTACATTGACTGCATTTCAGTTGATTTCCACTGGGAAATACTGGGATAAACTGGGATAAACTCGTGTATTCATGTGAATTGAGTCAATTGATCAAAGTGCTTTTCGGACCATCTTCAGAGTGAAGCTGCGCAGGCGAGGTGAAGTGGCCAGATTACTCATAGGTAGTGCCGGGTGAAACGTCGTATGGTGTGACTCTCAACTCTCAAAAAAAAAACTTCAGCCATTGACGCAACTGCGCCTTGGTTTCATCTCACTTCTCTCAAAGCTGTGTGTGTGTTGACATTTGTGACTGAAAGCCATCTGCAGACTAACTCACACAAACCCTCTATGCTGAAAGGTCAGCTAAATAACATCGTTTCTGGTTTCCAAAAGCCAGCTATCTTTAAGAAGCACACAGGTTACGACTGACAGAGTTCCGCTCGGTTAGTTCAATTAGTTCGGTTTCAGTGCAGATATCTGTTCGAGGCATCCAGTGCAAAACTAAGTGCATCACTGTTGTAAGCTCTCCTCAGTAAACCTGCCTTTTTAGAGTTGTGGTCAGACTCAAATCGCTTTGCTAGACTTGGTGAGACCGAGTTATACAGAGATCATATCTGGGTATATTTTTGCCAGATGTGATGCTGTTCACGGTATACTTCTGCTAACTTACTTCTGCTACCACTCTATTATACACTGTCAAATATTGGGGAAAACAGTGAAAACTGGGGTGGCTTGCAGCCTGGTGGTGCAAAGGTTTGCCTGTGTTTATATGACTGTATACTCATGGTTTTGCCCTTAGACAAAGCACTTAAAACACTCACTTCCCCCCAGGCATTCCTCCCATTGGGCATCAAAATTACAAATTTCCCTTGTAAATGTATACATAAATGATAGCTAACTAACGCGCAATCCTTTCCTCTGCTAGTCAGCACTCCGGAGAAGTATTTCCACTTACATAACTGCATGTGGAGGTAGGAAACGCATTCCACTTACAGCTGTGGTAAATGTGGTCCAGATCATTTTCACACCATCACCAAACACCATTTGAGGGATACTTGATCTTAATCCATTCACAGTGCATTCTGGGCATGTTTTCACCTGGCTCTTTGTGCCATCACCTGAAATCTAAACATAATCTGATCACTGAAAAAACAAAAATACTGTAAACAAAGAAATACAAGAGTGCTTTAGCTAGTAGGAGGAAACCCAGTTAATACCATGTCATGTCTAAAAGCATTTGAATCAGGCTGTCAAACATTCAGCTAGTGCAAGTGATACTTTTTCCAGGCCAGTTCCACTAGTGGGGTACTGGATAGCAGGAGAGAAATCAATTCCATTGCATTAGCTCCAACTGCATTTGCTGCGACTAGAGCTGACCTTCCCGATTGAGCTGGAGCACAACACGCATGGCTGCATACCCCAGTTTAGTCTCACTGTCCACCACCAACACCACAGCCGGAGAAGAGAGAAGATCATTTATAGGGAGCCACCAATTGCATTCCAGAGAGGAATTGATCTTCTATAGGAGAGCTGGGGGTGGGTAAGGCTCTTTAGTTAATAAGAGCCTTTGGTTGGAGATGCAGTAGGTGTTAAATGCTCCCGTCAAATAAATGCAGGCGTGAAACCTCACAGCTTTAACTTTCAGGCCAATTTCATTCTTACTTCCTTTACACTCATTTCCTCTTTCCTTTCAGTTCCCTTTATCCTCTCACATGAGCAAACAGTCACTTGACATACTTTATATAGGTAAAACGGGTTAGGCAGGTCGAGGGCTGTCATTAGGAACCATCTTCTGTTGGCACGTTCAAAACAAAACTAATTCGATAGACCTTCAAACCCATTTAAACACAACAATGGAATTCTCTTAGCAGCCGACTCCTCTTAGCCTGAAGCTAACTTTAGGAACATATATTTAGCCAGAGTGCTCACAGCATATAGTAAACAATGAGGCTCTTTAAACGAGTGTAGATATCAGTAATGCAGCAACAGTTAAATGATATGTTGTGCAGCCCTAGTACAAACATGCAAAGTAGGGAAAGGGTAAACACATTTCTACTGACAACCTCATTTTCTCTTTTAATTACATATGGCAGGTCTAATTTTAGCACTGAGAGCAGAGAGGGCAGATGTATGAGCTCTGGAAAAGGGCAAAAGCTCCAAAGGCACACAGTGCCTCAGCAATCCTGAAGAACGTCAGAGCAGATCTGAGAGTTTTCTGCTCTTGACAAGCTTAGTAAAAGGGGCACTGCCCAAACAAACGTGCCACTTAAAAGGCTATGTCAGTGATCCCTTCTTAAACGCAGACAAAAGGAATTCTCAGCCTTGAAGATACAGGTCCTGAGCGAGGCTGCACATTGGAGTCTCAGGATGGATTGGAGGATTCAAGCCCTAAATATAACTGTGGATATTGAAGCACTTTTTACAATCATTGCTCTAAGCTCAGGTCTTCAGAAGCAGGATATCCTGTGGATCTTAAGAATGGCTCCATTTTTTGGACAATCCCCAGGATTTAAGAGAGTAGGAGGGCGCTACTCTATCTCCAGAGGGAAAATCATGCAATAGGAAGCTCTGCCATCTAAGGTCAATGTAAGGTAACCCAAAATTGTCCTTACTTAAGAGAACTTGGCGTTTTCAGGGACTGATATGCAAGCAGTTTGAGAAGAACCTGTTCTCTCTCAGCTGGCTTTCATATCTCCTTTGAAAAACTTTCACACAAGACACTGCCAGAAAAAGCCCTCCTCGTCTTCACAAACGGTTCTCCAGTGTGTTGGAGGATGCACATTTTGTGTGCTACAGCAGACCACAGTGGAACATCAATAACTGGAAGCTTTCCAAGCTGATGCTGTATGAAAAGAAAAGCTTGATGACGCTGGGAGCTCTGGGCTTGATGAATCAAAGAAGCTGCGTATGAATATACGCACACTCTGATGTCACGTCTTCCATCCGTGAGCATTCACATGGTTTACGCAAAAGTTGACAACCCACAACATTTAAAAACCATCTAAACCAAGCAAGGATATAGTGGTTGGGAGACTGTGAAGACAGAGTCCATATTAAAGTTCTAGGATTGGCTACATCTGAGCTCCTCAGCACCTGATCATTAGCTGTGAAGGAATTTCATTGTACAATAGTGTATACACACATAAAAGCCCAGCTATTTAACTGGAGCTGAATAAGCAATGTATAATAAAGGTCAATATACTATTTATACAATCAAGTGTACAAGTACTGGTAGATGAGTCACATTCTGGCTCTTGGAAGTTCTCTCAGGGCCTTCCCTAATTGGCTGCTCAGCTTTTCCAATGATTTCTTAAAAACGTGCGAAGTAAGCTGGACAGTATGCCAGTTTAAGAAGGTCTGCTTAAAAAGTTTGAAAGCAGTGTAGGAAACGTTACAACAACAATATTCCATAACAAATGAAATACCACTCTCAGAACAGTTTTAGGTTTACTGATTAACGTGAGGAATGGCTGAAGCTGCCTGCCAGTAGAATTCATTCAAAAACAGATGCTTCCACAAAGTCTTCATCAATAAAAGAAAAAGCTCACAGAGATATTCTCACCTGAATGAATATCAAGTCTGGTAAGTTTAGATGATGGGAATCTTAGTCCACCAGCTTCACTTCAGTGTGATATGATAATTTGACAGATGACTTGCTGAATTTTAGGTGGTCTCTGGACTCACAGTGTGCTGCTCATATTCAAAATCAGTCAGTTGTAAAGTCACCAGTCACAGGACGCGCATATGCAGGCAAACTGCGTAGAACGATGGGCACTGGATCTAGAATCATCACATTAATCAACTACACCAATCATCACATTATATGTGATCATCAACTCACATACGTTAGGCAGCAGGTGAACAGTCAGTTCTTGTTTTGGTGTGTTGGAAGCCAGAATTATAGAAAGTGTAAGGATCTGAGTTATTAAGATATTAAGCAGCTGCTTTTATTATTATTATTATTATTATTATTATTATTGAGGAGGAGGAACAGAAGGAAAACAATGTCAATGTCAGCAATAACCAACTACCTATATCCATTCCAAATGTCCAAGCTGGAAAACGTCTTAGTGTCACACTTTGATCGAATAGTATTTGTGCAAATAATACTCAAGTTTCTGAATTCCGAGATACGGGCAACATATGGCCTTCGATTATGACCTGGTTTATGTCATATTCTTTTCAACATCCATCCATCCAGCTATCCAACAGCAAGGCCAAAGTTCTTACAAAAACAGCTTGGTGGGGACAAAACCAGCATAACAATGGCCATCAAACAGGATCACACCATGACTGGAACACATTAACATGGGGCTAATCCAGGGTGCTAGTCACTGAAAGGGGGGGGGGGGGGATTACCTCTCTGTATCTGTGCTGCTTCTCTCCGTGATCCTGCCCCACAACGGCAGGTGGGACGGCCAGATAATCCTCCAGCCCAATAACTTATCTCAGTGTTGCTTTTCGTCAACCTGCATCTGCCACCATTCCCTTCAGCACTGTAGGAATCGTGCAGATTATATATATATATATATATACGTTGGCGTTCTGGCTTTGTCTTTCCTTTGTATTTCTGTCTTTTTTTAATAGCACATGCATTTTAAAGATGTAATTACTTAATGTTCTTTCACACAGTGCACCCAGCTTTCTTGTTATAGGCCTACTCTGTCACACAATGAATAACAATGTTTTTTGTTTTTTTTTTCTTTCAGCACGACCCAGCTTTCGCTATAAACATGATTGTGTGTGCTGCTGCTTCTAATTCCCGGCCCACACACTTTCACTACAGTGTTAAGGTCTTTTTTTCAGTTGTTCACATGGGGTTGTTTTATCATCACTATCGAGTAAACCAGCAGAACCAAAAAAACACTCTCTTCGTCACAGAATCAGTGCGAGTACAAAGGCTTTTTAGTGCAAACCCTCTTAGTAAAGATGGATTAAATGAAATCTAAATTGACTCCATAAGTCTGCTCGCTTGTGAAGATCTCCTTTTGTGCACTATACATGAGGGCACGGTACCAGAATTCTATCTTAACATGTAAGACTATATTCATTTCTCCAAATATTGTGATACTGAAATGTAAAAACTGTGACATGATGCATTGTGAAGCATTTAAATGCCAACATTTTTGATAACACATCAAGTGCATAATTATTGTGGATTAAAGATTGAAAAACAGAATGTGCACCTCCCACATTTGAAAAAAAAATACACTTCTCTGCCTGGTCAGGAGTGTGTGGGTGATTCAGAGATATTAAAAAACAAAACAAAAAAAAAACAACAAAAAAAACACTAGAGTACATTTTCCTGAGGCAAATCAGGTTTCGAGTCTGACAGACTTGGTTAAAAATGTGAACTACCCTTGTGTGTTGTTCATAGAATGTGCTTGAAGCTGTTTTAAGGTCTGTTTTGGCCATTACGACTTGCTTCTTGAGGAATCTGACATCAGAACGGTGAGGTATTTGTGCCCCCCCGCTGGGCCGGCATACTCATGAGTGTTTAAGAACAGTTTTTGTGTTCATGTGTGAATGGAAAGATTTTTGGAAAAGCTGCTGGAAAGAAAAACATTCCAATATGTGTGGACTGGGCCCTAGAGATTATGCAGTCATCATTTTTGCTTCATTCAACTTTTGATAAGAAGATTGTGAGAATGTAGCATGAATCAAGAATCAAATACGTCTGAGTGCATTATTTATTGTGTCTGTATTACGAATAGTGTATTACAGGACAATATAGGAGCACAATGTCAGATATTATGACAACACTATGGCAACAAGTAGGAATGCTTGTCAGCTGGATGCACAGACAAATTTGTGTGGCCTGTGTTGTAGTGAAAGAACCATATTATGTAAAACTAGAACTTGATAATTTCTTGCCACCCAGTTTAAAATGTACTTATTGCAAACAACAGCAAGCAGTGTTAGCTTGTTTAGAGTATCAGAAGTTAGAGAGCGAACTGTGATTCACCATGTTGTGCAACGTGAAATCTCGGAACTTTCCACACTTCATGTCAACGCCACTGTACATTGCAGAAAGTGTGAAAAGGAAGTGCTCATCAATGAGCTGGGTGGGAGGCTTCATTGAGTGCAACTCCACTGGAGCTGGAGGTGTTTAAAAGTCAACCACACCCTCATAATGCTGCCTTACTGTCTAATTGTGCCTTTGGTCCCCTCATCTTCAGACAAAATGTGGAAACGGAAGTCAAGGGAAAAGGTGTGCACCTTACTGCGCTTCTGTGTTGGAAACCTCTGCTTATGGCAGAGTCAGTTTGTTAAAATTTTTAAATATGGCACTTTTTTTTTGCGGAAGTTAACAATTCTGCTCCTGTTATCTACAGCTGAGTAACTGACGGGCTGAGTCATTGGGTGCTGGTGGATAGTGCGGGAACGCACACGCACCTAATCCGTCATGAGTCACCTCCTGAGACGGTAGCTTCAAAACTTCTGCTGCTGCTGTTGCTTCTGCAGTTTCTCTCTCTCTCTCTCTCTCTCTCTCTCTCTCTCTCTCTCTCTCTCTTAAACATCCTCTGAAATCAAAGCCTCTTAAAAAGCTTTAGTAAGTCACTTTCTCAGAGTGGCTTCAAAGCAGAAGAGGGGGCATTACGTAATCTGAATGTTTCTTCTGCTTCAACTGCAATCCATAGATCAGAGGGAAGCGTGTATGCGTGCATGTGTGTGTGTGTGTGTGTGTGGGGGGGGTGAAATGGGGTTCATCATTTATTTGTCAGCAAGCTCATTCATCTTCGCACGTCTGCCTTACTCCTCAGGCCAGCCCCCGATTGGCTGGGACCACCGCTTTAGTGACCATGGTAACAAGGGAAGGTGAGGCTCTTTGTGTCAGTGAGAGGAGGGTGTACGTGTGTGTGTGTGTGTGTGTGTGTGTGTATGTGTGTGTTTATGTGTGTCTATTTTTAAGACACAACAGACCTACAGCTGATAACAACATGATCAAGCTTCTGTTCACACCACAAGGCCGTCATCAGTAGGTCATCATCGCAAAGAAGACGAAGCATTTTTGCCTTTCTTTTACTGGCTAAGGATGATGCATCAAAACCGTGTGTCTGCTTCTTTTTTGCACATATATGCAAGATATGACGTCATTATAGGTTAATATTAACAAACTAACAAACAAAAAAAATAAGCAAGCCATGCACTGGGGGATCATTCACCTCGTGATCATGCCCCCCTAAATGCTGCTGACTGATTTCGATTTCTCTACAGTCTGCAAACAGCAATTGTAGCACTTGGCTCTGAAAACTGCAGTGGCCTTGTTCCAATGATATTATAATGGGCTATGTCATTGTGGTGTGCTGGTGGTGCCGATAGGATCTAAAAACTAAAAAAAATCTAATCAGCATGCAAGGCGTCCAGATGCTGAGCTACATGCACAGCTCAATTAAATAACACTCAATTAAAACAATTCACATAATAATCTTCTTTCTCCACAAATTGGAAATGAGTAGTCAAATTGGAGGCTGAAGAATTTAAATGAGACGTTGCAAGTTTACATATCTTTGAAAGGGAGGAAACCCACATCAGCAGGATCTCACAAGCAAAAAAAAAAAATCTTACTAAACATGAGAGCTTTTATATTTAACTTCTGCCACTGGGATGATAAACTTGAGTGTTACAGTCTTGGTTCTACTGAACTTTAGTTAAAAATTACAGAAAGATCCTCCACTACAAAGACTGTAACTCGAATGACTGTTACAACCTTCGGATGTCTCTGTTTATGGTAAAACAACAAGCAAACTCTAGTGTGCAAAAGTAATGTCCACTGCTCGTCTTCTAGCACTGAGCCTGCGTGAGAGAACCGCCTATGAACGGTTTAAAGAGTCTCTGACGGAAACCACACGATAAAATACAATTCTGAAGGTTGGCAGTGACACAAAAATGGGAAAAGTGCCGGCAAGGAAAAACAGGAAGCTCATCAGCTAATGAATAAGTTGCAGGAGGAAGCTCTTCAGCAGTTCTTTCAGCGCAGACGGCCAGGAGCATCCGGCCAAGCATGTGAGGAAGTGACTTTCTCCCCTCACCTCTTTCACAGGATCAATGGTGCAGCTGTGTCAGTCGAGGACAGGGGCTCGGAACAGAGTGTTATATTGACACACTGGAAATCTGGCAACAAGGCCATAGGGAGGGAGCACAGAGATGCTGCTGTGCTTCATGAAGCAATGAGTGGGACCACCTTGCTGGACACAACGGGTCTGTTGAGGGGGGACACGCAGGAAGCAAACCATCACAGGTGTCTTTTCACTCCGAGGACCGGAACCGGGGGACATGACCTTAACTCCGGCTGTGTTCCGGATGCACCGTTGATAATAGCGATTGAGTGTAGGCTTTAACCGAGGGAGTTTAACTCCTGCCAGCACCTGTTGTGGCCCATAAGAGGGTCTTTCACATAGACAGGTGCCTCCTGCTGGAGACGCCCCCTTTCCCTCGCTCCGTGCCTCCAGCTGCTCCCTTCCCATGGCTAGCATGCAGATTCCTTACATGCCTGCCTGTCAGCTATGCAACACAAGCCTTTTCACGCCAGTGGTCACTTAGCAAGCTTAGCCTAACCTAGACTCACCCCTCCCTTCCTCTCCCACGTGAACCCACACAATCGCCTTCTATGCAGATGTTTGCTAGCTTGACGAATGTGAGATAAGACATGGCAGGGTAATTGCAAACTGAAAATTACACTGCAGATTAATGAATTGTGCTGGCATGGGACTTTGCATGTTGGGGAGTGCATGGTACGGTGGTGAGGAGGATGGTGCCAGTAACAGAATTTGCATTATTTCAGACGTTACTACTGTGCAGAAAGCCAAAGAAGAATTCAAGGTTCTCTGAACTGTTCTCTGAGAAATGTGGCATAGAAGGACCTCTTTTGGTTGTTCTATGTGTGAGAATGGTGAGTGGAATGGTGCCAGTAACAGAACTGCATTGCCTTGTTTCAGATGTTACTACTGTGCAGAAAGCCAAAAACAATTTCATGGGTTGGTGTGGCTCAACAGATAACACCACCAGTGAGCCACTACAGGATATGGGAGTCTGGGGTTCTATTCCCAGTCTGGGCAACTATGCTGAGATACAGCAATACGAGTCCTTGGGCAAGAATCCTAACACTACTCTGGCCCCCCTCTGTTAATGTGAATAACCTTCGAGGTTGTACTACATAAGCTTGAAAGTGTATTAGCTATCTACCTTTAATCACAAACAAGTTTCAAGTTTCAGTTGCTGACCTTTCTGGTGACACACCCTTATTAGACTGTTCCATTTGGGTGACCAATAGGACACTAAGAAGGACTTTTTACCTTCTACCAAGGATTCTACCAGAATTAGCAGACATTTGCTTGACACATAATGACTGGCTTCAGATGGTTCAGATCTGGGGATGCTGGACTGCTGTGCCAAATTTTCTCTGTGATGGATATAATCCTTATTGAAAAACACCAGATACTGCCATCAGACCACAATTCCCATCTTAGTGAAAACAAAGAAAAATGAATAATAAAAGTGAATAATAAAGGTTTTATGAAAAGCTAACTAACCCTTCGCTTAGATCTAATAGTTGCAATCCCGGCAAACAGGCTATTGGGAAAACTTGTCCACCAGGAAGGTTTATATCATTATGTTATAACGAAAGAGACCAACAGATCCCAACATTTGATCTGTCAATAAACTGATGAGTAACATAGATAAATAATACAGCATGTTCTTTCTCTTGCTATAGCGCACGAAACTCAACATGTGAAATTCTTTATAATTACCTAATCATGTTATAATCATGTTACTCACAGTTAGCTCAAAAAACAGAAGGGTTACATGAGACGTAAGCTTACATCAACAAGCAAACAGTCCAGTCATTAATGTCTTTCACTGGAACAAGTGTTCGTACACCAGACTTGCACGCACACACTGCATAACAGGTTTGTCCATAGTGTTAAGAATTTTCCAGTGATCTTTTTAACACGCAATATGCAAATCTGCACATACGCAGTGATGAGGCACGCCGACTGTTAAACCCTCTGTGATTGGGTATGGGTTAAGTCAACCTGGTCCCAGCATGCAACAAAAGTACTTTAGCGCATAGTTCAAATAACTCACTTTGGATTGGCACCCAAGTGGGAGGGAGACGTTTTGTTGTTTTTATAAAAGTTCTTTAGCCTGCAAGCATGTCTGGGCATGTTCTCAATCTCCTCAAACGTGCCTCATCTGCACAAACTTCCTTCAGCCACTGTTTGCACAATGGTCCAGAACCGACAAGGGTTTGCAGCGCAGTGGTCAATCATGAAAGGAATGCAGCCTGCACACTTGGAGGTGGTGGACAGCTGAATAGGACAGCTGAATAAGAATCTTAAGTGGTCACTCAACACTTGTTTGGGCCATTGAGTACACTGGGTTAATGACACTCTTTGCTCAGCAATCTGCACTTAAAAAAAAACCGCACTGCTTAAAAACACACACCCAGTGCCCTGTTGACGCCAAATCTTCCAAACGAAATGAAATGCGTTCGACTATGTGAGCCTCGCCCTGCACGTGGCTCTCCGGTACACTTGCAGCTGTGCAAAAACAGGCAAACTTTTGCTCCCAGCTGGACCTGCAGTTCCACTTTCCATCTTCTCTTCTCTTAGCACAAGTCCCTGAGCGATGACATCACTTTTTCTACCCTGCACGGACTGTTGGAAAAACAAACCAGAATAAGTCTTTGGAGAAAATGTTAGCACACGTGGACCATTATTCCTTGGTGCTCTTTTCAGAACAATAAAAGTCACAAGGGTGAGACAAGGCTCATAGTGAACTATTGCAACAGCTCTGCTTAGAACTGCAGTCGTTGTGCACCGAACACCTGCAATAAACCTTAAGTTACAGCAGACTTTCACATACTTAGGGGCCCCAAGGTGCACACATTCATAAGCAGACACTTTATGTTCTGCCACAATGTGGAATTGATTTGAAATCATTTGACAGCACTAATGAGCTTTTCGAGCTGAGCTTTTTGACCCAAGTAGAACCGTGCTAGACTGTGCAAACATATTTATGGATTAGGACTGTTAGGCACCCCAGGATATCTCATAAGCTGAACCAGCATCTAAAGCTGTTCACCCAGGGGGTAAAACTCTTGTCTATGCTATTGATTGTCCTCTGTCTGCAAACTACCTTTATGCAACCCAGTAGCATCAATACTGGACACGTCTGCAGGCGCTCGTTTTTTCAAATAAAGGATTCTTTTTGTGCACTTTGATTACAGTCACAGTCACTGTCGTGAGAAGCACTCATAACATCATCCGTCCTTTGTATTGTATAAACCATTTAATTCCTGTTTCTTGATTTAAAAGAATCTAGGGTTGTGCATTTCAACTAGTTTTATTATTGGATTTGTCAGCAGTAAGAATAAGGGATTGTTTGTTGTGCCATTGTTACCCAGTCAAAAATAATGACCTTTGGCCAAAATTATCCCAGGGATGTAGGCTTATTTTAGGTGACTGTACTACTAAGATGCAAAAACATTCCGAAGTGTGATGATTTATCAGCATGCAGAGGAAAACATTTGCTTTATTAATCAAAAACCAATTCAGTGGAGTTTTTGTGTTGAATTAGCAAAGTTAACTTAGGCTTTCTCGGCAGAGGTCCTAATAGGCTAAAAACCGCTAAGCTGGAGTGTAAAGATGACTCCTTGATGTGCCAATGTGTCAGCTATCATCACCCTCAGCAGGTCTCGAGAACATCAGGAGTGTCGCAATAGCATTAAAATGCTCCCTTTAAATATACACTTTAATTAATGTGTGTATAAACATCGAGACCTGCTCGGGACATAAAATATGATGAAAAACGTATAGAACTGTGTTCAAATGCATTTTCTGTCTGAGAACGTGGTTCATGAATCTCTAGTAAGTTAAAAATGCAATATTAGCACTTTTCATTTCACTTCAATAAGTCACATGATCCTTCAGTAAACCTCATTCATGAAGGAAAGAGCACATTATCATGATGCTATTTCCTCTGAACACAACTCTAAATCTGGCACAGGTTAAAAACAATGTGAAGGTTTTCCACAACTATGTTAGCAAGAGGATTTACGATGCACATGATAACATCACTGATCAAAATTCCTATGTACACGCCGATTTAAAGCTGATGTTGCCAAACTCCTTTCCACTCCATCTTTTTCTATTCCTTCCCGAATGCAGCTGTCCAAAAGAAAAAAAGAAGTCTGTATTTTATGAGACCAACCATTGACCCTGTTCTCATGCACGTGTGCCATTATTCTACAAAATCCTGTGTGTATAAACGGATCCATTTAGTCCTTGCACCGTTGACTTCTCTGAAAACCCTGTTGAGGCTCAAGGCCAGGTGGCCACCTGTGTGGCTTGGGAGCGGCCATGAGGGGGCAATAAAGGAAGTGGAGGATGCAAAGTAGTCATTCAAGGAGCCCCAGTACCACATATCCCAATTAGTTTGTGGACTCCCAGTTGCCAAACTCCCACTCACTCCCACCGCCCCATGGTTGGCTCAGCCCCATGCACTGGGCGCAAGTCTACTTCCCAAGCCATTCATCCACTACAGAGACACCAGCTATCTGACTGCCCAAAGAGGCCATTCTACTCCTCCCAATAAAAGGGTTCTCATTAGACAGAGGTCAATTCATTTGGTCTTTTTTAGTAGCGAGAGAGAGAGAGAGAGAGAGAGAGAGAGAGAGAGAGAGAGAGTTGCTGTTCTTGCAGATGGTCTTAGCAGGACAGAAGTCCACCTTTCTTTTTCACTTTGCCCATCATCAGTCAGACTTTTCTGTTCCAGTTAAACTCATACTTCCGCTGTATTGGCTTCACTGGGCACTTACTACAAGCAATCACTTCAGAAGAGATAGCAAGGAATGAAGAAAGAGGAAGAAGGGGCTATAGGGAATGTGCACTGCAAGTGCAAATAGGGCTGTGTGTGTGTGTGTGTGTGTGTGTGTGTGTGTGTGTGTGTGTGTGTGTGTGTGTGTGTGTGTGTGTGTATGAAATCTATAAGAGGACAAGGGAAGATGTGCCTAGATGAGCCTGGCTTTGGCACTTGGCAATGGCACCTGCTCACCGATCATCTAGTTTATGAAATCAAAACACAGATCACAAAGGACAGATTCACAGAACATAACTGGCAGATTCACAGTGATGTTAGAAGCACAGCTTTCTCTCATTCATAAGCAAAACCACTGTTTGCATAATATATATAAAAAAAACAGCGACACTTCTAAATCAGAAGAGGTTTTGTTTGAATCCCTGCATCATGATGATGTTCTACACCTGCACTGTGGAGAGCATCCTGATGGGCCGTATCACCACCTGGAATGGGAACTGCACCCTGCAAAGGTTGCGCACAGCCCAGCAAATCACTGGGATTCAGCTCCCAAACCTCCTGGATATGCACACCAGCTACTGTCCAAGGAAGACCAGGAGGATTATAAAAGACTCCACCCATCCACCCAAGCCACTGCCTGTTCTCAAAGCTGCTCAGCGGCAGGAGGCACAGAAGCATAAAGACCAGAACCAGCCAGTTCAGAGACAGCTTCTTCCCCCAGGTCACCAGGCTGCTAAACAATCAGGTGCACAGTGTTCCAGTCCACAGCTCATCACATCCTCACCATCACACCACATCCAACTCTTTCTGCACCTGCACTTTACTCACTACTGGAGCAGCAACTAGCTGTTCACTTACAATATGCCCAACAAAGACCCTCCCACTGCACCCACTATAGACTTTTTCCCCACTTTCGCTACTGAATTCTATACCCAGTGCATATGTAAATAGAATGCAAACATCCATCTTATAGTTTATATATACACAGAATTTATACCATGCAATAACATATGTATAGCACATGTATAGTGTTGGTTAAAGTGTGTGTATATATATATATTTGTTTTTTTTTTGTTTTTTTTTTTCTTAAAGTATATCTGGCCGATGTGTTTGGATTGGGCATCTTTCAAACACTGTAAAAATAGCTAAAGAAAGAGGTAGTAACATCCTTGGGGTAGAGGCAGTAACGTGTTTTTGACTGTGAATGTAATTAAGTACTCTGAGCCCAGGGCCCAGGTAGCACATTAATTGTAATAACTGATCAGATACCACAGACTGACATCATTTCGTCTAGCAAACAAAGGATACTGAGTCATAGAGAACAAACTCACTTGAGGACAAATTCCACAACAGGTCAGATTCGTTCTGTCATTTAAGAAGGACGCCCCAGCATTTTACACAGCGTGACACATTTGACACTGCTTGTCTAACCAGCTGTAACCACAGACTTGTTACTTTGCATGCTTTGTTGTGAGTGGGTTTGGAGTCATTAACCCATATCAAGAGGCATTCTTTCATGATGAAGCAGCAAATTAACTGCCCTGGGTTCAAGGTTTGCCCATCCCTCTCTCATGGCACTGGCATGTGACTCATAGTTGATTGTGGCATGATAAGCCATAAGGGTAGGCCTACAGAGCCTCTCCCAGGGCTGTAACTGGCCTCCTGAGAAGCCACTTTATTTACACATTCCTCCTTCTCTGGAAATACGGACCATTAACAAAACCAGCCAACAAACGCCATGCCACGAGACCTCGGTTGCCATTAGTTCTGCTGGATCAAGCCTGAATGAGCTTTAAACTTGCCTCTCCAAATCAGACATGGGTGAAAAATTCACTAACTGGTATTTAAAAAATGGACTGGATCAATCATGCTAATATTGGTAGCATGCGTGGTAGAGCTGTTGTGTGGTTGTGGTATACAGAACGTCCAGAAACTTCTATTGAAATGTTGGCACTGTACACACTTAATGAATCACACAAGGTGCAGTTTCTTAATTTTATGAGCACAGACATTGGCCACGGGGAAAAACAGCATAAGGACTTTTCTCACAACATAAGGATCGGCTGACATGTTCAGACGGATAGCAACTGCTCAGAGAAATTAAGGGTTGGATAATGTGGCTGCACACTGTCTATTCTTTGTACACACTACAAGATTGCATAATAGAATATTATGCCTATCACTGCCCGCATATTTAGTTTTCTCCTCCAGACTCAACAGTATGGGATGACAAGCATCAGACATAAAAAACAACAGGTTCCGTCTCCCGTGAGAGAGTCACCCAGCATTCTGTAATTCTGGTGCATACGGGTGCACTGTGGGGGTAAATACAGGGATCACTGCTGTGCCATTATTTAGTTCATTGAGTTTAACAAGTATACTAGTTCAACTCTCCGTTCCAGACACAAAATCTATTATAAATAAGGCCATTCTAAAAGCATCGCTCATCCTTATTGCACTACTGGCTCTACTGTTGCACGCGGTGCTTGGACCCTGGTGACCGTCACTTGCAAAGAAATGTGAGGAAGGATGTTCATGGACATCACAAGTTCATGAGCTTCAGATATAAGTTGGCTTTCTTGGGTGCTAACAACAACCCTTCAAAACTTCAAATTCACTCAACTGACATCAATGGAAAATCCATCATTCAAAACGTTGAACTGCTCAGAAAGTCGACAGGTTTGCAAGCATGAACACCGTATCTGACTACAATACTGTCACGTGCATTGGACCGTGTAACAGCAGAATGAATATGTCAAGTAGCAACTCCTTTATAATGGCTGGTTTAACTGATGTTGACCTTTTTTGCAAAGAAAACACTCGTCAGATCGTCCCCCAAGGACACACAGATTGATGATTCACCTTCCTCTGCCCAGCTCCATTCAAACAACTCTCTGTCTTTTAGTTTTCTTATCTTAACCGATCAATACTTCCAAGTGCACAGCATGCATTCATAGCAAAATTAGTCGACACTGTAAATGTGGGAGTCAGAGGAGTTTACAGCTTAAGACTGTAAGCAAGACTGTGAAGAACGTAAGACATGGAGCAGCTATATGGAGCAGTAACAAAAGCTTTGAAAATGCACCAAGCGCTCTGACAGTAGGACTTCCAGATAAACACAACTTTTCTCAGTTACCTGCAGAGAGCTGAGCTGCCAAACTAGGCTCAAGCTGGCTGCATACCTGTCAGTGGTTACATAGCAGAACAGGCAGGATGGAGGAGAAAATAGGCCCAAGTCATTTGAATATTGTGGGGAAAATAAGGTAAGTATATAGTGGCAGCTACAGCGTGACACAATCAGATAAGACCTTCTATTTTTAATGGGACTTGAGGATTGGGAAGGAGCGCATACATATCCTATGTTCTGAAGAGAACTGTACAGACACCACTTTTAGCTGGTAAACCTTCTCCACAGTATGAATTATGATCATGTGTAATATGAGATATGTAGGTTAAAAACAGGTTTCAAGCAATTTTCTGCTTACGACTGGATGATTTAAAACCATACTCTAATATTTAACCATGTCATATAGAAACCAGACTACCATAAGAGAGACTATGTTTCTCGGCTGGCCTGGGAATGCCTTGGGGTTCCCCCGGAAGACCTGGACCAAGTGGCTGGGGAGAGGGAATTCTGGGTCTCCCTGCTTAGGCTGCTGCCCCCGCGACCCGACCCTGGATAAGCGGTAGAAAATGGATGGATGGGTGGATGGGTATAAAAACCAGTCCTAATCTTATCTGAATTAGATTGGATTAGTTCTTTTACCCTTTCTAATATCTAATCTGTTTTTTTGCAGCACACCGATGTGTTCTATTGTAAGTTAACAGTATAGAAGTATATGGAAAAATTCGAAATTTTGCAAGTTACCACTCTATAGTATGGTTTTACCAGAAACAATGTATAGGAACTCCATGGTGTGGACCTACTGAAAAGTAATTGCATATTGGAGCAAACGTCCTCCACAGCGTTGAACTACTTGAAGATAATTATATATCTGGGTAAATGTACTTCACAGTGTGGCGCTATTGTGAGCCAATAGCGTACATGATCATATGAAGTTCACAGTGTAGATCTACGGGCACTTAAGAGTATATGAGCATGTGCACTCCACTGTGTAGGACAATACAAT
This sequence comes from Acestrorhynchus altus, assembly GCA_034509495.1. Lineage (NCBI taxonomy): Eukaryota > Metazoa > Chordata > Actinopteri > Characiformes > Acestrorhynchidae > Acestrorhynchus > Acestrorhynchus altus. The sequence goes on along the minus strand of CM067517.1, from coordinate 19,191,911 downwards.
GATCATGTGGAAATATCCGAAGGCTGGCCCATATGGAGCATCAGTGCACGCCTCAGTGCCTGGATGTTTTTCCAATCAGTGAAGCACAAGTGAGTTGTGAGTGAAAGGTCTGCCAGTCTTTCAGCACTGTGGTGCCCTGATTCCAATAAAGGAATACCGCACTAATCCTGCATGTGAGACAGCTCCTCTGTCTAACCCCTATCTGCCCCCCTCTTTAAGCCCAGAGAAGCGCCTGAGGACTGAACCACAGACAGGGCCTGGACTCTCTCTCTCTCTCTCTCTCTCTCTCTCAATCACACACACACACACACACACACACACACACACATACACTGCACTATGTATGTAGAGCTCAGATCCAATCAGACATGGATAGAGGTTAACTGATGCAAAGCTGTCATGACCCATCTACCGGGTCATTTCTGTGTGTTGTCTTTTCAAACAGTTGGCCACAGCTGCTCAACACACAAGGGTTTTCTGCTAGACCACCCTTTGAGTCCCTGCTGAACAACAGCAAGTTGTACAGATAGACTCTCTAAGGTCCAGCTTGAGGAAGCAAACATAAACCGAGGCAGCAGAGCAGAGCAGGAGCCCATGCTTCACCCAGATGATGGCACATGTGTCAGTGGGGGTTGACGTCACCGCCTGGCTCTGTTTACCTGAGGAACTCCTGGAGGCATGTGTCGCAGAACCTGTGGCCACATGTAGAAACTTGGACGGGCTCCCTCATCGCCTTGCTGCACAAAGGACACTGAAACCTCCTCTTGGGCTTCTCCAGGAACTTGTAATCGTAGCCCGGCATCGCTGCTGCTGCTGCTGCTGCTCAGACAAAGGCTCTGATCGCGCTCAGAGAAGCGTCTGTCAGTCCACGCCGCTGCCTCCGCCTGCAGAGAGAAGACCAGCAGCTCCAGCCCAGAGCTGTCCCTCTGTCTGCTCCTCAACAAGCCCCGCAGACCTCCTGCAGCAGCGATCCCACTCTGCTGCGCCTTTCAGACGCAAGAGTGGAAGATCTAGTCACAGCCTGTCCACCAGCCTCTCCCAGCACTGACAGTCTGGAGACAAAGCTCCACAGCCCATCTGTTTAGGAAGACCGCAAACCCCGCCCACCCAGGGAGTGGGAGGAGCCTAATCCACAGCTCACACTCTCTCCCCAGGGGAAGTGATCCTCTTTCCTTTCTTCTGACCCATATGGAGAAATAGACACTAACATGGCTTTGTATAGGTTTCAAACACAGTGCATGTCATTCAAAAACACTGCACACCAAATATATTCTGAAATAAACCATCTAAAACATGCAGGGAAGTAATACACATGTGGAATATCTTAATTAACATTGATGAACATGATATAAAAAAACACTTCATTGGTTGATGCAATTGTAATATATTTGGTATGATTATACTTGTATAAGGCACATACATGTTTGAAAAAGAAAAAAAAAAAAAAAAAAAATATATATATATATATATAATGTACATGTTGAATATGTATCTTTATTGCTGTGGGAAGTTTTCCCACGAGTCTGATTTTCTATTATTTATTGCGCATCATAAGAATTGAAGAATCAACCGTGTTTATGCTGTGAGGTAAGAAATGATGTCACCTGCTATGACTTGGTTTATACAGATATATCACAGAAATGCAAATTAAGCAAATCTAAGACAGTGACATCATCCCACACCAAACAATAAATACTTAATTCCCTGATATGGTAGGCAGTACAATTTAGCTATATGACTGTTTATTTTATTGAATTTTTGTTTTTGCATGATGACATTAATGTACTATTTACATATAAAAATACACTCATTATTGTATTATTGTAAACTGTTTGCACATATTATATTCATGTTTTCTACTTTCCCTTGTGTTTCTAATACTTTCACTGTATCATCGGCCCTTTTATCGATCACTCAGCAGCTCTCAACGTTTTCCAGCCTGACCATTAATAGGTGCTGACCTTAGCAAACGTGTAATATACTGCTTCTGCCATGTTATTGATCACTGACAGCTGTAGTAGACCCCAGCTTTATTATTAGCAATGCTGAGCTCAACAAAAGTGGGTTTGTTGTTTGTTGGGGGGAGGACTCCCTCTATTGGTGGGCTTCTGCAGACAGGCTGTAAAGCCTGTATTGTTCATTAACAGAGGTGGTAAGATTTCACCCACCTCCCAGTATTAGAACATGTGTACTATTCAGTGCTCTCTATGCTCATCTCAGCCATTCAACACTTTTCCAGGGATTCCCACAGCAGGGAAGAGGAAGAAATCAGGATCGCTGAGCAACAAGCAGCTCAGTCCTGTATTGCCTGGGAATTACATCATCGGATGACGGAATCTGGCGCGAGAGGAGAGCAGCATGAGAGGAAAGGCACAAATGCCTGGCTATTTGCATTTGAGGAATTTAAAGAGTATTTTATTTTTGGGTGTAATAAAGGCTGCTGAGCCCCCCTTTAGGAAGGATTTTGCTATAATTAATATAGCAAAACATTAATACACTATATACACACATAAAAATATACATACTCCTAAATTGTATTATTGTAAACTGTTTGCATAAACTAAATGAATGGTTTCTATTTTCCACTTGGTTTCTAATATTTTCACTGTATAGCTGTAAGAACATCGCCCTGTTATCAATCACTCCATTTTAATGTAAATGATAAATCAGTTCAGTACTGACGTCACAACACCTGAATTCTTCCACAACACAGGTGACACATGAGTGCTGCTCTTTGTTTATCTGGCAGCTTGTTTTGTGTCTTGTTTCTGTCTCTTTTGTGTCTTGTTTCTGTCTATCAGTCTAAACTCACTGGACTCGTTTCACTTCCTGGGTGTGTCATGATGCATAAAGCCTTTGTGGTCTGAAAACAAGGCACACAAGCCCCCCCAAAAACATTAAAAACACCAGAGCTCAACATGCCTCGGCAGAGCATTAGGAGTAATATCTGAACTGAATGTTTGAGTAAATACTGCATGTTAAGGCCTATTTATGAAGGTTTGCTGAAGCCGAATGTATTTCATAAAAAATAAGGTTCCAGGTAGTGCTTCATCTCAGCGCTGTCCTTTAAGGCCCGATTTATAGGAGGCAAGGCATCAAGGCTGCAGTCTTTGCTGTTCGCTGCCCTAGTGTAACAGATTTGCAAGTGGAAAACTATTTTGGCACTTAATTCCCAGAATGCACCACTCCAGACTTAAGACATGAAAGCACTTTCCATTGATTGTCATAACGCTTTGGAATTCTTCAAATGTCCACTGTCTGAGGTGAGTCTTCAATATCACCCGTCCTTCTTGAATGTTTTTAAAGGTCATTGTCTTCAAATGAAGCCTGTTCTCCTGCAGTCACCACTGAGTTGCTATCGTTTGAGAGGTTAGATCACTTCGGAATGGGCTCTTCAAAAAAAGCTGTAAAAAAGAGCACAGTTCTCATCAGTGACACGACACAATCATATTCCCCAAAACAAGCCCTCATTCAAGAACAGTACAAAACAGTCTTACAGGGTAACACTGTAGATAGATTATATGGACACAGGTTTTGAGACGCCTGGTCAGTCATTTCTTCTTAAAAAGAGTTAATCCTGCCGTTGTTGGAGTAACTGTCTCTACTGTCACGGGAATGCTTTTTTTTTGGAGCAGTGATGTGAGGATCTGATTGCATTGTGTTAGTAGGAACCCTCCCAAGAGATCAATAAAGTTCTATTCTAATCTAAGGTCAGGATGTTGGATAATTACCACTTCACCTCATCCCCAACTCTCAAACTCATCTCATCCGCAATGGACGGAGCACCATCATTCCAGAAAACACAGTTCCACTGCTCCACAGCTCAGTGCTGGGGGGCTTTATACCCCTTTAGCCTGTGCCTGGCATTAGGCATGGTGCCAACATATTTATCTGCTCCAGAGAGTCCTATTCTGGAGTCAGCAATGGGTGCAACTTAAGAGTAGCTGGATGCATTCATTACAAGGAATGTCCACAATCTTTTGGACACACAGTGTGTATGTATAGACAGGTGGCAAATTAAAACTAAATGAACATGTAGAGAAACATTACAAGTGCAGATGTTTCCATACAGCGGCAGGGCATGATATAGTTAAACACTTAATATCATACCATTCTCTATGACAAGTATAAATCACATTTAGCAGCTCAGTTGACTTTGATTTTACATCAGAACGATTTAAAAAAGAATGTCTGCTATTGTGATACAGAAGTATAAGCTTTAGCCACAAAGGCTGCTTCAAGGAATAGTTCAAAGAAAAATTATATGAACATGATGGGTATCTGACCAGAGGCAGACAATCAACTGAAACATGTTTGATATCAAGTGTGATTTTTTTTTTTTTGTGTTTACAACAGGAGATGCCAAGTTAATATTTCTAACATTGGACTAAGACTGTCACCAATCACATATTGGTAAATACAGAAAAAATACTTTAATTGCTTCAGAAATGTATTTTTAAAACTGTAAACAAGTCAATAGAAACAATGGAGTAACAGCATGATTAGACCTTATTTAAACGTTAGACTGGAAATAAACTAATATTTAAATAACTCTTGGAAGCACTTTTCATTTTCAAATGGACCATAATGAATACCATGAATGATATCAGATACTGTTCTGAGGTAAGAGTGGTAGTTAGTTACACCAGTATTCAGCTAAAGAGACTTTTGAGCTTATAAATTATTTTTATAACACAACGTTTAAGATCTGCATACTGAACAAGTTGAGAAATGTTTTAGGCATGGCTTTACAGAGGTGAGATTCTAAAATATAGATATAGATATATATTCTAGAACTTATACAAAGGAGCAATGAAGCTGACCTGGAGGCCCACAATAGTCCATTTTCTAAATAAAATACTTTGCTGTATATTTCAGACAAAAATTTAAAAAAATAGTTGCACCCAGAAGGAATCAACCAATTGCAATGCATTACCGCAAGGGTGTCATGCCATTGTATCACAGAGTCATTCTGAATGGCAGCGGCATTTAGTGACAAGTCCCGCTTTTGTCTTGGTGGAGACAACTATCCATGTGTGGAGGCACTGTGGTCAGCCTAAAGATCAAAGATCTGTAGTCACGCGTCACATGTCCAGAAGGCCTGCAGTCATGGTGGGGGTGCAATTTTGTACATTGCCAGATCACATTTGGTCTTCACTGCAGGCTTTTCTGAACACACAATCTGGTGCACTGTTCCAACAGGACAACACTCGTCCTCATACTGCTGCCATCTCAAGAGCTTAACTCGACAACACAGATAGTATGCCGTGGCCAATCACCACCAATCAATCAGCAGACCTATCCCCGTTTGAAAATGGGATGCTATTGGATGCACTATTTACACTCCACAGTTACCACAAAATATGTAGGAACTGAGTTATAAATATATACATATACAAGCTGTATGGGATGGATACCATTAGGAACCTCTACAACTCCATCCCTAGACATCTGGAATGTTGCGTTATACCACCTAGCATAATAAGAGACAAATATTGCCCATAATAGTCTATATTTTTAATCATTTATTCTTTGTAACCTTTATTTTCTTTCTGAATCGAATTTGAAATCCTGCACTTCCCTCTGGGTGCAGCTATTTGTGCAAATGCTTTTTTTATTTTAAGTGTACATATTATTAGATGTGTGTAATATTATGGTAAAGAGTCTATCAGTGAGACGTCATTAAATTCTTTAAAGACACAGAAACTACCTTAAAAGCCCTCAATACCACCCCTACAGAGCAGAGACATACATGGGACAGAGCTGCTTCTGTTGTTCATTGTGCTGAGGGAAACAAGGCATAGTCAAATGCCTCATCTGAAGGTAATTAGGTGCAGTTAGTAAGAAGCCTGTGGCTACCGAGGCATAAAAGGACCAAGACAATGTATGAGCATTGTGTTAAGAACTGAGCAGGGCAGACAAAAAGTCTTTCACACCAGGATGACTGATCATTTACATCTGAAGCCCTGAAGCATTGATTCAAACAACTACATGCCAGAAGTACATACTACAACACACCAAAACAGTAATTCAGTGAAGTTACTAGATTTTCATGCATATAAATAATTCTACCTGAATAAAATATCTTTATACCAGCAGTTTTATATCATTCAGTAAATGAAATAAAAAATATTCAGCATATAAATCAAAGCCAGTGACCATTAACTAAACCTAAGGCCTGATATTTATGAGCTAGGGTTACTAGTAGGACTAGGTGATTCCAGAGCTTTTCTAGTGGAACAGGAAAAGACAGATTAGGCTACATTACGTTTTACAGCCAAGAGTGTGTTGCCATGGCAACAAGCCACTGATGTAACTGTGAATGGGTGGCTCTCATCAAGTTGCACTGCCTTGGGTATCCCAGAATCCTCTTCTTTCCTCCCGAGGCGGCCACGGGCTCCTTTCCCCCAGGTATACACCTCACCCTCTATAGGACAGCAAGAGTATGAATGTGCCAAGCAAACATGAAAGACTGAAAGGCTTCAGGCAAAGGCTGATCTTTGAAACATGTAATAAAAATAAACCATGCATCCCGATTCAACCCTATTTTAAGGGGCTGAAAAAGCTTTTTTTTTTTTTTTTTTTTTAATTTTCATCATTAAATAATTAACTGATGCTGAAACTGAACCTCTGAAAATGTAAGTGCTGACTGAGTTGAAGATACTGGTGACCATTTTAAACAACAAATTAAGTAATTATTTCATACCTTATTGGCTTAATGTAGTATTTTAAGGTTTTAAAGTTATGTTTACATATATATATATATATATATATATATATATATATATATATATATATATATATATATATACAAAATATACAAAATAACATGGATTATATTTATGTAGAAACCCTACCTGCTCCAATAGCCAAAGTGAAGGCATCTCCGCATGCTACCATGGTGATGCCCTGCAGCCCTGGCACTGGGTAGGGCACTCTACTGCTGCGACGAGAACTGCAGCCAAGCTGACCATGCTGGTTACTGCCAAAGGTGAAACACTGACCTTTCTCTGCATTGAGGAACATACAGAAATCTGCTTTTGAAACAATTAATCTGTTTGTGTAACTGTGATTAGTGCACATTAAAAAGCAGCAGATCAACAGGTGGAAGGATTCCTTGTCTCACCCGTGACTGCAGCAGAGTGAGCTGTTCCGATATCAATGTACACAATCTTCTCTATGTTCAGTGGAGCTGATTGGACAGGCTGAAAAGTGTGTACCTCTTCCACCTGACAACAAGAGGGTGGTTCCTCAGTATCAGCTATCTTATCCAGTCCAAGTTTGTTAAACCTGTAAAATATGCACATGTAATTTTTCAGAGTTAATATTTGAGGATCTGGGTGATTGTGAAGTGCCACAAATTATTATTATTTTTTTTAGTAAGTTCATGTGATAAAGACTGTCCATCTTGTGGTGCATATTTTTAGACTCATTCAGCACTTTATTCCTCTTTCAGGTAATGTTCTCATTAACAGTCAAAATGTAGAAATACTCGATGTTAGTGATTTTAAGTGTGGCATGAGTATTGCTGTCATATTGGCTATCTTGAGCACAGCAGTCTCTACAGTTTTTAGAATCATGTAAAGATAAAATATCAAATGAACAGCCATTCTACAGATGAAAATGCATTATTGATTATTGATAAGTGAGGATTTAGGGTGTGGAGAAAAGTATCTCAGGATGCACACCACATATAACCTTGAGGCAGATGGGCTATAACAACTGTAAATTCCTCTTCTGTCAGCTAAGAACAGAAAACTGAGGCTGCAGTGGGCTCTCCTCACTAAGAAAAACGTAATGGGCAATACTGAGGTCAGCAAAAATGATTGAGGTCATGTTTATATATTGTACCATGAGTCGATAATGTAATTATTGTGAAAGGACTGAGAGTCACAAGAAGAAGAAAAATTATGTAATACCACAGTGCCTTGCAAAAGCCTTCACCCTGGCACTTTTGCAACCTCACAATCTGGAATTAAAATGGATTTTTTTGAGGGTTTGCATCATTTCATTTACAGAATATGTCTACAACTTTGAACATTGAATGATTTTTTGTGAAGCAAACAACAAATAGGACAAAATAACAGAAAACTTCAGTGTACACCCCCTAAAGTCAGTACTTTGTAGAGCCCCCTTTAGTGGCAATTACAGCTGCAAGTCGCTTTGGGTAAGTCTTTATGAGCAGTGAAAGCAATCTTCAAGTCTGACCACAGATTCTCAATTGGATTAAGGTCTGGGCTTTTACTAGTCCATTCCAATACATTTCCCTTCAAACCCCTCAGGTGTTGCTTTAGCAGTATGGGGTCATTGGGTCATTGTCCAGTTGGAATGTGAACCTCTGTCCACAGGTTTTGCTCAAGAATATGCCTGTATTTAACACCATGCATCAGACCAGTTTCATAGTTCGTAGATCCTTTTCCCAGTACCCCACATTTCACTGTGAGGATGGTGTTCTTGGGGTGATGAGATGTGTTGGTTTTGCGCCAGACATAGTGTTTTCCTTGGTGGCCAAAAAGTTCAATTTTGGTCTCATCTGACCAGAGCACATTCCTCCTTAGATCAAGGGAGTCTCCCACATGCCTTTTGGCAAACTCAAATATAACCCTTCTATTTTTGTCTCTAAGTAAAGGCTTTATTCTGGCTACTCTTCCATGAAGCCCAGCTCCATGAAGTGTACAGCTTATTGTGGTTATATGGACAGAGACTCCTGTCTCTGCTTAGGAACTCTGAGTTCTCTACCTTTGGTCTCTGTGATGCCTCTCTGATTAAGGCCCTCCTTGCTCGCTCTGAGAGTTTTGGTGGGCAGCCCTCTTTTGGCAGGGTTGTGGTACCATGTTCTTTCCATTTGATGATAATAGATTTGATGGTGCTCCAGGGGATCATCAGAGATTTGGCTGATCCCAACCCTGACGTCTCAGCAAATTTGTCCCTGACTAGTTTGTAGATCTCCTTGATCTTCATGGTGTTATTTGGTTAGTGGTGCCACTTGCTTAATGGAGTTCCAGCCTCTGGGCCTTTCAGGAAAGGTGTGAACATACTGACAGATCATGTGATACTTAGACTGAACACAGGTGGACACAGGTAATTGGTGGCACCAGAACTATTGAGGGGCTTCATAGCAAAGGGGGTGAATAGATATGCACACGCCAATTTTCTGATTTGTATTCACACACACACAAACACACACACACACTATAAGATTAGATTAGACTGAACTGTATATATATAAACAGACAATTATAGTATCATTCAAACATCATACTGTTGTAACTCAAAATGAAATCATGTCACAATGAACTAGAATCTCCAGAGGCACGAAGAAGGGATTATATCCGGTATCAGAATAGTGTTCCTAATACAGTGTACAGAAAGAATGATGTGGGTGAATTCTGTGAAATCTAGACAGTACAGGGCAAGGACATTTCCTGTGAAGAAACATCTTTTGATCCTTTTCACAGTGATGAGGCAAGCGTGACAGGAGTTCCTAACATTCAAAGCTGGTTAGTCAATGCAAGGAAATGCTGCTGGACAGGATATGGGTCAGGAGTTTGAAGTCGTGAACTGCACTAAGCAAGACAAAAGGTTTTTACTTGTCTGAAGCTTTCAAGAGGTCAGAACAGATGCATTTTGTTAATATTCTTAAAGCTCGTTAAAATGTTTACCAGTAAAATCCAAGTGCCCAGAACTTCCTTTTACATTGTAGGCCTTCCTGCTACAGGAGTGTGCTAAAGACAATGCCCTGAGCATGAACTGTGGTATTGAGCAATGCTATAATGCTATTGTGCAAGGTCTTGGGCAACTATCTAAAATGTAAATAGATGCAAATCTGCATCAATACAAAATTAACAAGCATTTCTTGTTAGTAAGATATGTGCTGATCTGGTTAGAAGAGCTGGTTTAGTTTCTGTTACAGCATGTTCTGTACCTGTTGCTGCCACAGGACAGTATGTGGTGCTGGATGCTGATGATCATGGAGCAGTCCACACCACACAACACTCTCTGAGCCTCGAACTCAGCTGGGACATTAACCTGCTGTGGGGCATTGTGGGTGTCCTGACTGCCCAGTCCTAAGCGACCTGATAGAGATAAAGATAGAGATAGAGAGAGAGAGAGAGAGAGAGAGAGAGAGAGAGAGAGAGTTATAAAGAGAAAGACAGACTTGGAGATTGATTGATTGGTTGGACTGTCATAGAGACAACTGAGAGAAACACAGTGGAACACAGTGATCAGAGGACAGGGTACACTTCTAATTTACCATTGTCTCCTCTGCCCCAGGAGAAAACCTCTCTCTCATTGGTCACAGCCAGCACATGAGAGGCCCCACAGGACACCTGAACCAACTCATAGCCTAGGAGAGCCTCCACTATTTTAGGCTGGACAAAGAAAAAGGCAAAAACAAAATCAGGAAAAAAATATATTCACATATATTCACGTGAAAAAATAAAAATATAAAAAATATAAAAACCTATTCAAAGACATTTTATCTACATTTTAAAAATTAACTAAACACATAAAACTGAAGAAATGTCATTGTAAACCAAAATTAAATTGAATTATATTCTTGTGAGGAAAAAAGTAGGACATTAGACCAAACATGCTTTACTTGCTTTGGGGGTGTGCAAGGAGAAAAGCCTTGTTATAAACAAAAAAATATAAAAAAAAAAAAAACAAAGAAAAAAAACACCATGACAAGTTTTATCTGTCCAAAGCACATTGTTGTCTGGCAACCGTAAGTGATGGGCATCTTAATTTAAAGAACATCTCTCTGGACCAGAAACAGATGACCAGTAATCTTTGTCAGATTGGGCCTTTTGATTAAATTTGATTTTAATACATAGTTGTATAGTGGCTCGTTAAACAAATTTACTCATTTAATTTCTCATTTAAAGATCTGCAAGTGTCTGAAGTATGATGTTAATCTACTACACCAGCAATCAACTGTGAGTGCCTTAATAATCACAGTTGACCTCCTAGGGGTATTTTTTAAACCTATGATTCCATAACTACTATAAATGACAGTAGCTGCTATGAACTCAAACTGGTGTGCTTATGTGGTTGCTGTATGACATACTCTACGCACTATATATGAGTACAAACATATAGCATGATGTGCTATCTAAACTCTCAAAGTTGTAATTTTGTCTTTTTTATTTTTGGAAATGTTATTTTCTATTGAATGATTCCTCATGACTTTGGCTTTAAATAAAAATGAAGGTCCTCCTAGACAAGAGATCTACAGTCTTCATTTAAGCAACCCCGACCAAATTTCATGTTTATAAATAAATTGTCTACAGTTAACACACTCCCTTGTAAACAACCCTCCTACTTTGTTCATTTGCTGAATTTCACGTTGGAAAACATAAACATTAAATACTACATGTACAAATGCAATTTACAATATTTAGTTCAGCAAATAAATACAAATATAAGTCTGTGACTGTAAGTGGACTGTGATAAAATGTTCAGTGGATCACATTAACTTCTAAATGTCATTATTATCCCTATCATGATCATCATCTCTCTATCAAATGACCTCTAGAACTGAATTAACACAAATAGAATGACTAAAGTGGCAGTCATCCAGATTCTTTACATTGAAAACAATAGTAGTTCTGAGTGAAGAGGGATTCAAATAATTGAATACAAAGTGTCTAATAGTGCTGAGAAAAACAATAGCTGTGAAAATGGAGATATCACAACGGCAAACGCTTTATCTCCCTATTCACACGCTGTCAAACCAAAGAAACATGGAATTACAACTGAAGAGAGCTGGCAAACCAAAAAGGGGATGACAGAGTGCCTCCTAAAAACAGGATAAACACTGGCTTCTGAGTTCTATGATCTGAAAGAATTGCGCTATTTAGCTCGCTAGCATTTTGGAACAGATTTGTTTATATTGTATGGACGATTCACAAACACTGACAGTGATCACTACCTAAATATATTGTGGAGATGGGAGACATGAACGTGACGGGCTGCTTTGGGATATAAACTTGGATTCCTTGCTGATAGTTGATTAAATTTACATGTTACGTGTTTCTTTTGATGTGTATATCATGTCTGTATGTATGTCATAACAGTGATTCTGGGTTATGAAGCCTTTTGCATGTTTACAGTTATCGCGTTCTTGGAATTAAATTGCTAGCTAGCTAATTATCTTGTCGTTTCATTCAAGGTTGGCCCAAAGCATGCGTGCACATGGCACAATTGCCAAACAATGTGAATCATGATCATACCATGATGCATTTTGTCTGATGTACTTAATCAGTAAATTCTTGGGCGATTGGCCAAAAATCTAGGTACTTCATACTTCTTCCATTGAAATGCCTCCCAGTTATTACAGAAAGAACCATATAGAAGACTTACTTGTGTGACATCATTGAAATTCCCATGTCCAAGACACCCATTGCTGCCACTTCCAAATGTCATAATTATTCCCCTGTCTGTGAGACAAACAAGAGCATTTAATTTTTAAGCATGACCCCAAACAAAACATTAAATATTAATCTGTATGGATTGTGTACCTGTCCTCAATATATTCCATTGTGGTATAAAGACAGCCATAATACAACACAAAGTTCTGCAGCCATACACAAGGTTAAAACACATATTGCAAGGTGAAAGATGTTTCTAGCTGTTTCTCAAATGTAACAAATGGTGAGTACATACAGTGGGAAAAAAGTATTTGGTCAGCCACTGATTGTGAAAGTTTTCCTATTTATAAAGATGAGAGAGGTCTGTAATTTTCATCACAGGTACACATCAACTATGAGAGACAAAATGAGAAAAAAAAATCCAGGAAATCACCTTGTGTCAGAGAACGTAAACTGAATAGACGTACGAAAGTTTTAAGCGGAAATACTTGCAGGGGTTTAATGACTGATAGACAAAATAACAAGAACACACAAAACCAGACAAACAGGTAACAAGATTATATAACAACCAGATAAAATAACCAGTAGACTCACAATGACTGACTGACACAGGGATCGTAGAAGAACATTCAACATAGCTGGGACATGATTGTGAACGGGCAGGGTTACAAGTCAGACACAGCTGGGAATGGGCAGAGACAAGACCAAAACAAGACATGTGCTTAGAAGCTGGTGAGAAATAAACATCAAAGATGAGACAGGAGATGGCCAGGACAGATACATGACACATTGTACATTATGGGAAAAATATGTATTTGGTTAATAACAACAAAGTTCAACTCAATACTCTGTAACATAACCTTTGTTGGCAATGACAGAGGTCAAATTTTTCCTGTAAGTCTTCACCAGGTTTGCACACACTGTAGCTGGTATTTTGGCCCATTCCTCCATGCAGATCTCCTCCAGAGCAGTGATGTTTTGAGGCTGTCGCTGGGCAACACAGACTTTCAACTCCCTCCACAAATTTTCTAAGGGGTTGAGGTATGGAGACTGTCTGGGCCACTCCAGGACCTTGAAATGCTTTTAAGGAGCCACTCCTTCATTTCATTGGGATTTGGGATTGTCATGCTGGAAGACCAAGCCATGTTACATTTTCAATGATCTCACTGATGGAAAGAAGTTTTGGCTTAAAATCTCATGATACATGGCCCTGTTCATTCTTCCCTTAACGCAGATCAGTCGTCCTGTCCCCTTTTCAGAGTTGCAAAGCATGATGTTTCCAGCCCCATGCTTCACAGCAGGTTTGGTGTTCTTGGGATGCAACTCAGCATTCCTCTTCCTCCAAACACAAGAAGTTGAGTTTTTACCAAAACTTGGTTTTTGGTTTCCATCACATGATATTCGTCCAATCCTCTTCTGTGTCAGCAATATGCTCTCTGGCAAACTTCAGAGAGCCCGGACATGTACTGGCTTAAGCAGGGGGAAACGCCTGGCACTGCAGGATTTGAGTCCCTCTCGTCATAGTGGGTTACTGATGGTAGCCTTTGTTACTTTGGTCCCAGCTCTTTGCAGGTCATTCATAAGGTCCCACCATGTAATTCTGGGATTTTTACTCATCGCTCTCATGATCTTGCATGGGATGCCAGATCGACAGAGATTATCAGTGGTCTGTCAATTTCCACAGTTGATTTATTCACACCAACATGCTTGGCTATTGTAGATTCCCAGCCTGGTACAGGACTACAGTTTTCTTCTGTCTTTCGACAGCTCTTTGGTCTTGGCCATGGTTGAGTTTGGAGTCTGACTGTTTGAGGCTATATACAGGTGTCTTTTATACAGATAAAGAGGTCAAACCTGTGCCATTAATACAGGTAATGAGTGGAGGACAGAAGAGCTTCTTAAAGAAGTTGCTACAGGTCTGTCAGAGCCCAAAATCTTGCTTGTTTGTGGGTGAGCAAATACTTATTTTCCACCATAATTTACAAATAAATTCAAATAAATAAAATCAGTGACTGACTATATACTTTTTTGCCCCACTGTAGACAGAATTCTTAGGCAGGAAATCACCCAATATATTTGAATGAATGATACCTTGGCAACATCAGAACATACTGTTGTCTTCATAATTTACTTACAGAGACCTGCATCACTAAACTGCTTTGTGAGACAGTGTGTGCATCAAGGTATCAAGTCAGCAAGCTACCTCCTGTTTCAGACACAGTCTGTTTTTATTACTTTGGAATACAAGCTACAAATGTTCACTTGAGTATTACCCGAGTAAACAGTATGAAGCATTACAGTCATACAGTAAAGTTGTAATTTACACTATTGTGGTTAAGATCTTACAGGTAACTTTGCAATGTAGGGGCTCTGACACAACAGACATCCCATTAGTAAATGTGACACATCAAATGTGTCAAAATGAACTACTGATGAAATGAAGTACTGCTGAAACACTCTGCCTCTGTCTCTTTGTTTGTTGATAGATATATTTCATCAGCTTCTTAACAAGCATATGTACACACATTTAAACCCCGCTGTGTCACTGCTGGACTGAGAATAGTCCACCATCCAAACATATCCAGTATCTTGTGGACAGCATCCTGTGAGCGCTGATGAAGGACTAAAGAATGATCAACACACACTGTGCAGTGTGTGCACCTAGTGGAGCAACTAGGTGGGAGTGGTGAATAAAGTGGACAATGAGAATAAGCTGAGAATGAGCCATTGCCCAAATTATACCTGTTCTGTGGCTAAAAAATATGCAAAGAATCTGATGCACTTCAGTCTTTAATTAAAGAACTACAAAGTGCTATTGTATGGTCAGTGAGTTTAGAAACAAAGAGTTGGTCATAAATTTATGGCCAACTGGTGAACATTTAGGATGGAATTTAAATAATTCACTTCAAATAAAAAGTAAATAATACACAGTACCATACTAATGCATCTCATTTTTTTGACTATTTAATAAAAACTTGAAATTAAACTGTCATTGTATATTCATATTCAAGTTGATACTGTCATTAGTCATCAATTTCAATTTGAATTACACTTTCTAATATTTTGAGATTCTGGATTTCTGGTTTTATGAACTTTAAGCCACACTGATCGACATTAAAACAAAAACATTCTTGAAATATCACATTATGTGTAATGAATATAAAATATGTTGACCTTTTTGAATTAAATTGTGATCACAAATGAGTTTCTTAATCCTATTCAAGTTTTTTGAGATGCACTAGTATTTCATAATAGGTATGGCACAATAATCATAAAATATATTTTACTTGTATTATAAAATATGTGATTTTTTTAAATATGTGTGATGACATTTAGAGATTACATAGATATTTTTCCCTATTTGTAAAAATATTTAACCCTTCTCATTGCTGTGTCCCCTAGCAGGTACTGTACCTGTCATGCAGGTTGTAAAAAGATCTCCACAGGAGACTGACTTGATTGTGACGCCAGACTGGCCCTCCAGGAAGCGAGAGATGAACTGTGGCTGCATCTGCTCCACAGCACCAGGCAGAGACATCTCACCAGAGCCCACAGAGGGAGCCTGTCTCAATGTCAAATTAAAGGGAAAATGGTCAATCAAGTCTTGAGGAATAAATGTATTTCATGTGCACAAAAGACAAAAGGATGTCAAAATATGATTAATATATGTCATACATTTGTGGGCACCCTTGCAACCACTGTTCTTGTATTGAAATAAATACACATGATTTATATTATCTCCCTGGCAACACATTGCCAACTGAGCTTCAGGTCAATTTGACCAGTACCCTTCATCAGCTAGAGGGGCATAAAGCCCTGGTCATTGAGCTGTGGAACACTGGAACTATGTTCTATGGCGTCATGGAGCTCTATCAAGTATCTTTGAGATGAGTACCAGTGAGGTTTAATATCCAATATCCAAGCCTAATCATCCAACATTAGTAATTATCTTTTGGTGATTGCAATCAAATCCTCACAGCAACTAGTTGAAAGCCTTCCAACAAGAGTAGATGCTCTTATTTCAGCAAAACCTCTCCACAATTAATACAGTTGATTTCATGGGTGATCACAAATGTTTTGCCATATTTTGCATTTATCTTAAAGGGCCATTATGTGAGGATGGCTATTTTTGCTCATGGGCTGCGCCTACAGGTGGAGAGAATAATTAACAGCAGTAATAACACATCATGCTTTGAGCTCATATGGTTTTTGCTAAGCCAAAAGATCAATAATGGCTGCACTTTAGATAAAAGAACAGCATCTAAGCCAGACACATTTCACCAAAATGCTGTTTGCAACATTTCCTGATTACTAAGAAGTCTAAGAAGGGGAGCTTTCCACCCATTCTGAGGTAAAACCCACATTCACACCTTCCAGAATGACAGTGAAATATTTTATAGTATAATTTTATACTGCATTTATTACAATCAGCTTGACCATGAGACAGAAGACTGAGTGGCCCACATTAAAAGAAAAGTGATCTGTACATGACGCCACACAACTACAGCTAATCTCACTACATGACCATAATGCAATAACGCTCTAAATCCCTAACCCCTTACAATCCCAAAACTCTGAAGATGTGAATTATGAAGTTGTTATACTGCCGAGTTGTGTAAATGCCATCCAAAATTGTCATTGGTGTTTGCGTTAGAATGTTTGGTTGGTGTGTTCTGGCCTTCAGAATTGTTGAGATGTTACCATAGTGACATTTTCTATTTCTGTTGTGATTTTAAGCACATTTCTTTGCGTGGGGAATGACATGAATGCAACATATCACATTGTAATAACTGAAATCAATGTGCTTTTTAAATAGAAATTGTGTTTTTTTTCTGAAGCTGAACTACAGACTTAAAAACAATGCTGAAGTTTCACATTTAAACTTACAATTTTGCTATTCAGTATGCAAACCTTTATTTACATTTTGCTCTGCAAGTTTGTTGTTTACAAAAGGCAATGAATATGAAGTAAAATGAAATGTGCATTATTTTGGAAAATGAACGAATAAGGGGTTGGCCCACATCAAGACCCTTGGGGTATGTGCAGTTAAAGAAATGTATGTTTGCAAAATCAAAAAGCACTGGATTAAATGAGTCAATTTGAAAACCAATATCTTTGACGAAAATGAAATTCTCCTTCAGAAACATATGCTGCTGATCTAGTAAAAAATAAATCAGTACAGTTTATAGAGATTTTCTTCTTCTTCTTCCAAGTTTAATGTATAAGATTAAAACAAGGCTCAGCACAGATTCAGAGACTGACCTCCCAGGTAATGAGCCGTCCAGATTTGGTGACGCCCATCTTTTGGGTGCGGCCCAGGGACACCTGCAGCACCTCAGTGTTGAGCATTGGCAGGCGCAGAGGTGTGGAGATGCCGCTGCCCCATGTGTACACCGACGACAAAGGGAGGGAGTGCATCATCTTTGATGAAGTTAAACTTGACAAACCACCTGATAAAAGACAGGTTCAAAAACAATATTTTAAGAAATATACACTTTATTTCTGTTTTACTGTTTCAAAATAACAAAAAGGACTGGAAATGTCAATATTTGTCAAACGTTTGCAGACACCTTCTAATCCAAAGTATCTAACATAAATCAGAGGATTTTTTCCCCTTTGCTGCTCTTGTGGTTTATACTTTCCTACAAAGTCTCTGCATTAGATTTTATAATGAGGATCTGATTGTATTCAATCACAAATGCTGGTAATTCTTTTGGGAATGTTTTTCTATGGCTACATGGGCTGTTTGTGTGCACATTTAAATGCTGTTGCAAGCAATGTGTGCACTTTAAATTATCTAAGTATACTGATTAAATATATTTTATACTGGATATAAAATGTAGAACAACTACTCAAACATAAAATTAATGGTTAAATGTTTTTGGTGTTTAAAATAAAATTGTTAATAATTGTGCTGCAAGTACACAAATTTTCATAGTAGGATGATCCAGAATTTATGTTGTAAACACTTGACCTGCCCAGAACCAATGGAGGTTACATGTTTGCCTTTCCAATAAACACTGAATAATGTTCTTTGGATAGTGCAGTGGTTGGAGTACTGAGTCTGCTAAATACTGCACTATTGACAATAACAGAGATGCTATTCTCTCTTTTACAAGTCATTGGAGGAGACTGTTTTTGAAAGTATTATTTTAAGGCAAAATAATTTAAATCCCATCATTATTTTTATATAATACATACAATATAAATATATATATAAATAAATATATAATATAATATGCAGCATTTTCTACTAGTTTCAGCCTTACACTAATGCTAAGTATTGATTAGTGGCATCTGTAATCGCACTTGGAACCCCTGACCAAACACCACTTTCATTACACACTCAATACCCCCTTTGGTACTGCTCTCCACTGTGATTTTTATATGATACCCTATAACCACAGGTGATGAATAATATATGACATTAGGTCATGAAATCTTACCCCTGGTTCTGGTTCCAGTTACTCGCCCTCCAGCTCTGCCATGAGGGCCAGTCTGAACGGTGGAGAGTGGCTTTTCAATTCTGTGGGAGATGTCATTAATCAGTAAAAACTTTCTTTAGAACCCATATTCAAGCTTAGTACAAATTTGTGATCAAGTTATTTTAATGTGAATATGCCTTACCTGCGCATTTTTACATTGCCAATGTCAGTGTAGAGGTTAAGCAAGGGCCGGATGCAGATGGGAAGGGCCATGATCTCATTGAGCTGGGGGCGCTTGGAGGGGTCCAGATTTAGCATGTTGAGAATGAGCTGCCGGAGCTCTGGGCTATATCGGTCTGAAATAGGGGCAAAAGTGCCACTCATAATCTTCAGGACCAATGCTGGTAGGTTCTGAGAACAAAAGGGAAAGGAGGTCTCCTCAGATTCTCACCCAAGAGGCTCAGACTGATCTGTAGACTCAAAAGACAGGTAAAAGATTACTTACAGCTGCCTCGAAGGCTCTTTTGAGGCTGGCGAGTTCATAGAGCACACAGCCCAGGGCCCAAATGTCACTCTTCTGGTTGTATGGTTTTCCTTCACAAAGTTCAGGCGAGATGTAACAAGGCGTACCAACAACCTGCATTTAGAATTAAAACCCTTTGACTCAAATACATTAAAGATCAAGAAGAACTCAAAAAGTGCTTTTACTAAAAGAAAAAGCGGAGTAATTGTGCAGCTTTAGCACCTAAGTGGTTGTTTGTTGGTTGTTAGGGCATCCTGAGTGGTTGATCTGTTGTTGATTAGTAGTTTTAAGGTGTTGTTAACCTAGTGGTTAGTAGGTTGTAGCTGTGTGGTTACTAGACTGTTACTGTGGTACTGTCAGAGTGTTGCTATAGTATCCCAGTTGAGCCCAGAGAAAGGCAGAAACATTTGCCCACAAATATCCACCAATTATTCCTATTGAAAAAATCTGATAATAGAATATTTACTTTGCAGAAACATAAGCTGTACAACCCTGACATTATCAGTCAGACTGTATAGAGGGACTTGTGGAATGTGTTGGATGAGTTACTGGGCAAAATACTAGCAGAAGAGGAAGAAAAACAAAAACATATAATGAATAATACTTGTGCTGTAAATTACTCTGCAATGTAAGAACATTAATAAGAGTGAAAATACTGAGCTGTATCTTATCGTACTTACGGTGTAAGCTTTGCTCTTGCTAACAAGGATTTTGGAGATTCCAAAGTCACCTATTTTGACTATCATCTGGTGCTTGTCTAGTAAAATATTCTGAGTCTTGAGGTCTCGGTGAAGAATGAGTTTGTTGTGCACGTGGTACAGGGCCAGTAAAATCTGCACAAAGAAATGCAGTATGGTGTCCTCATCCAGCAGAGAATTGCATCGCTTCTGGATGTAATCAGCAAGCGTTCCACCTATAATAAACACAAGTGGAAAAACCACAGTTCACAAATTCCACAAGCTGTAAATTATAGTACATGATCAACAATAATAATATAATAATAGTAGTAGTAGTAATAATAATAATAATAATAGTAATAATAATAATAATAATATAATAATATAATAATAATAATTCAATTTGCAATTAACAACACAATTGGTTACACCTGTAAAATTGTATTACTATGATTTGTGCAAGTGAAGGACTTTTCATAGCAATGTTATTGTAATAAGAATGTTTGATCCCTTTTCACAAATTGATCAGTGGCCATTTTAGTGCAATGAATGTTTTTTTACTGATTTAAATTTTGTCACAAATTTACAGCACATTCATATTTAAATAGTAGAACTAGCCTTTTACATTGCTAGTTTTGCTATTGCTGGCATGTTGAGTCAAGTTCTCTGTGAAATTCCAAGTTTATATTGTAAGACACATAAACAAGGAACTTCTCCACTTGTTGGATGCCCTGTGTTTTTTTTGTTTTTTTTTTCCCCTCAATTTTTAAAGTGCCAATTCCCCAACCCCACTAGCACTCTCCCCTATCACATAGGAAGCTTCTGACACTAGGAGGCCTCCTCCAATACACGTGAAGTCAACAACCCCCTCTTTTCAAACTGACATTTTGAATCATTGCTGGGCAGCTCTGTGCAAAGTGCCAGGACCCCAGCTCCAATACAGTGTCTGACAGACGCCTGTGCCGGACACTTTGAGTGTGATGTAGGGAAAGAGCACCACCTACCCACCCATTCACCAATTTCACTCTCTCTCAGACTCTGGCTGCCAATGGCAAGCCAGATGACCCAGGATTAGAAAATAAGAGTTTTTACAATAACAGAATTTTAAAATTATGAAATTTAGGCTTTGTTAAATTATTATTCATTATAAGTAAACAAGAAGTAAATGCAACAATGCAGCATCAGTGGGGATCAGAGAAAAACAGATTATGTGGCAGAAATAGAGACTACTTGCAGATCTGTCAGTGACATAAAAAAACAAGGTACAATACAATACAATACAATAATATAATGTACAGTATAATTCTTAGATCCACAAGCCAAAGGTTTGGTAGCAATCAGGTACTGGACAGATATTTTGTTTGTAATAAAACAAAAAAAAAAAATAAGAGGAAATGTGATACCTGGTGCGTATTCCATAGCAATCATCAGTGCCTTGTCCTCCAGGAAATTCTCATAATATTCAATTATGTTTGGGTGATTGAGTAACTTCAGTACTTGGCACTCATTCTGTGCAGCAAGACGCTCGTCCCGTGTCATCTGCTCCACTGGGATTTCCTTTAGGATTACTAAAGCTCCGTCAACCCGCCGTCGACAGAGGTGTACTATCCTGTTGCACATTAAAGGTTGTGGTCAACAACAGGTCATAGCCAGGTGAACTTTATGCGGCTGGCTTGTTTTCACAGTCTCAACCCACTTAATTATAACTAACCCAGCATAACATTTTAGCATAATGTCTGTAAACATTATAAGCCTAATATTTTACCTTTATATTACTGCATGTTGTGTGTGTGTGCGTGTGTGTGTGTGTGTTCTGGAAGTTGGTGAGAATGTGAGGGGAGTGAGTGCTTATCAGTCTCTGACAAGGGCTGCCTGAAGGTCTGAGTGTTTAAAGTGGAGAAGGAGAATCATTAACTGACACAAAACCCCAGTTCTGAATTATCCAGGGACAGAATGACACAGCCTACGAGGAACACTCAGGCCTGAGGCTGAGCTCATTGGAGAATGTACCAACTATAATTATTTGTTTATATTAATTATATATTCTTGTATAAAAGTATAAAAAAGACTTGCTGAAGATGGTGTTGCACACTCTGTACTATTTTGTCACATTATCAGAATTAAATGAGAAGGTCTTGAAAACATAAATTTTATGCAAATATTTAGAAAGAAAATAATATTTTAGAACACAAATAACAAAAACACTAATGTAATAAATTAAGATGTAATAAACAGAAACTCCATTCTTACTGCTGTCATTTAAGTGTGACAACTGAAATGTACATGTCAGATAAGCACTGTTTCATAATAATTATAATTAAATTAGTTATTGTTCAAATAAAATGTTATATTGCTTTTTTACTCACATTTTAGATACACGATTAAATGCAAACATAAAAGTGTACCAGTTAATTTTATTGTCAGTGCCATAAAAAAGAACACTTTTCTCTTCAGTTTTGGTTGCTTTCACTTTGTGACACATTTGAATTCTTGTGATGACATCAAACTTATCATTGTTATTCTGACACTGTCATAAACCTGTTAAACAGTGTAAAGCTTTGGATTCTAACAATTTGCAATCAGAAAAACAAGTGGTTTGGTTGTCAGGAAGTAACTCGGTTGTTGCTAAGAGGTGAAGAATTATATATATATATATGATAAACAGCTGTATTTAAGTCTGAATTGCACTTCAGACAGAAAAACCAGGTGTGACGTCACCTTCCATAACTGTCAACAAACACAACAGTAACTTTATACAGCTACAGTCTTTATTTCTGTAAGAGAGTTTCACAGCTGTGCTGTGATTTACTGTGAAAGTAATAAATAAATAAAAAATACATGCTAAAAACTATTAAAACAGATATGTATGAAACCAGGTTTATTAACTTGCAGTGTAATGTCTTAGTAATGCAGCACTTTGGGACTAATCAGAAGAGAATGACTGAACTAAATAATAATAACAGTAATAATAACAATCATAATAATAATTATAACAATAATAATAACAGTAACAACAACAACAACAACAACAATAATAATAATAATAATAATAATAATAATAATAATAATAATAATAATAATAACAACAGTAATAACAGCAGTAAGTGTGTGGGTCAGTAAAGTGAGCGGCTCGCAGCAGCTCTGCTGGAGGAGCAGAGGAGCAGAGTCAGAGAATCTCTGTTGTCTCAGCTGAGGTGCAGACAGAGCCGCTCTGAGCCGCAGGGTTGTGATTTACCCGAAAGCTCCTCTGCCGACCACCTTCATCTTCTCGTATTTCTCCATCTTGTTTGGCTGCTAAACGAATCCTGGTCTCCAGGCAACGCCTCTCAGACCGCTACGGAGCGCTGTGAGAGACAAACCGGGCGGGACGATTGACTGCGTTGGGAAAAGAGAGACCGAGGATATATAACCACAGTGAGATTATTTCACCATTAATCAAAGTTCACAGCTGATTTATTACTGATGACACTTAAAGAGCATCAGACCTAATGTATTCTTCAACATAACAGATCAATCTGGAGAAATTAACTGGTAGAAAGGGTTCATAATGAATTAACAGTGTTGATTAGTTATTCAAAATAAAAATAAAAAGATAAAACACTGTTTATTCAACACTGTTTACTCAACACTTTATTTAACACTGTTTATTCAACACTTTAACACTGTTAATTCAACACTGTTTACTCAACACTGTTGAATTAAGTGTTTTGTAAACTGTTTTAAAACCAGTGTTGAATAAACAGAGTTCAATAAACAGTGTTGAATTAACAGTGTTGAATTAACAGAGTTGAATTAACAGTGTTGAATAAACAGTGTTGAATTAAAGTGTTGAATTAACAATGTTGAATTAACAGTGTTGGATTAACAGTGTTGAATTAACAGAGTTGAATTAACAGTGTTGGATTAACAGTGTTGAATTAACAGTGTTGAATAAACAGTGTTGAATAAACAGTGTTGAATTAAAGTGTTGAATTAACAGTGATGAATAAACAGTGTTGTATTAGCCATCCGTCCATCCGTCCGTCTTCTTCCGCTTATCCAGGGCCGGGTCATGGGGGCAGCAGTCTAAGCAGGGATGCCCAGACTTCCCTCTCCCCCGACACCTCAGCCAGCTCCCCAGGAGGGACCCCGAGATGTTCCCAGGCCAGCCGAGAGACACAGTCCCTCCAGCGTGTCCTGGGTCTACCCCGCGGTCTCCTCCCGGTGGGACGTGCCTGGAACACCTCCCCGGGGAGACATCAAGGGGCCATCCGATAAAGACGCCCGAGCCACCTCAACTGGTTCCTCTCAATGTAGAGGAACTCTCTCACCCTAAAACTTTGGGACTATCACTTTAACTACTACAGTTTTTTGACAATTGGATTTTTTTCCTCCTGGGTTCCTGCTACAGTAGAGAAGTGTAAGTCAGGCTTTTTGACACTTGTACAGAACATTTCTGGACCAGAACGAGACATAGAACCTGAAAATGAAAGAATCATGTGAACTGAGACAGTAAAGTAATATTACAGGATTTTACACCAATATTAACTCAGGTTATTACAGTGTTATGCAGTTCTCGTGAGCATTGTCCATCCTGCTTCACCAAAGGTAAATAGTGCAGGTAGCAGCATGCCAAGCTCAGCGTTGCCAGTTACAATGATGTGAAGCTGTTATTTTAAGGTAATGTTGCTGCAAATGAACTCTGAATGCCTTGAATACACACCTTCTGGGCTTTCTGTGTGGAAAAAGAAAGAGAGGGGGAGTGTGAGACAGCAGGACCAGCAACAGATGAGGAAAGTTCCCATCAGTCACTGGTTTCAGGCTGGTTCAGTCAGTCTGAGTGGGTACGAGTGTCTAGACATAGACACTGTGGATTATATTGACAGAAGGACCCTCAGGCCTGAGAGATAAACCACGTGGCAACCTGACAGCTATAGACAAGCCTATTGCACTACTTTCTAAAACCAAAGAACTTAGCACCCAATCATGCAGTTAAAGTAGAAGTATAGAGAATACAGTGTTTATGACCACAAATTGAATCTAAAGAAATGAGGATTCTACAGGTAAATCGGTACAGATGTCTGCTGTGTTGTGTAGGATGAACCATATATATTCCAACTGTATATTAAAAAAACGGGACATTCATATTTGTATAAAATATTTGTTAAAAAAAATTAAGTCAATGTAAAAATATGTTAGGTCTGTGATTTTGGGACATGCACAGCACTGTGTGTGTGTGTGTGTGTGTGTGTTTATTACTGTTATTTATATATATATATATATATATATATATATATATATATATATATATATATATATATATATATATATAATCTCAAGCCTTTTTTGTTTCATTTTTGATCCATAAGCCATTTTCTTTAAATTATTGGAACCTTTTTAGAATATTTAATTTCACGTTTGAGTGAATTACTATTTATTATAGATACAGTGTCTAGTTTAGCACACACAACCACAATCAAGGTGAATATTGTTGTCCACAATATGAACATCTCCATAAAGAGGGTAAGCCACAGAAGGTTAATGCTGTATCAGTGTCATATCAAAGCATATTAATGGAGATTGACTGGAAGCAACATGACTGACCACAGCTCTAAATGGACCGTCAAGACAAGTTCATTCAAGAACCTGAGAGCACTTCACAAGGAGTGGACTGAGGGTGGTGTCAGTGCATTAAGAGCCATCACACACAGACATCTCCAGGAAAAGGTCACAACTGCCTAATATTTCTAATATGTATCAAGTCACTCCTGAAGCTGAGACAATGTCACCAGCATCTTCCACAAGCAACGTTTCATCCTCTACACTTCTGCACATTATCAGACATAATATCCTTTATACCTCTAGTACTTGCTTAATTTAACATATTGTTAACAAAACTGTTAAATGTGTGTAAATGTTATGTTTAATTTCTGTATGTAAAACTGAATAAATATGCATTGTGTAAAGAAAGAATTATGAGCGGAAAATGTTTCTATTTAAGTTTGTTTCCTGCAGAGGATTTATTGCATTGTTTTCACTTAGAACAAATGGTGTCATTTGACCAAACTTCGGCTCAAGACTGTGTGTTTTTGGGTCATAAAACCGTGTGAGCCGTTTTATGAGCAGATTCATTGATGCTGTTCTACCGCATGCTTGAACTCAGGGGTTTCAGGAAGAGCGCTCACTGCACATTCCTCACCAGTGACTGATGCAGCCTGAGAACACACATTCAAGACACTGGAAACACGCAACCAGGCTGTTCCTCAGAGTGTGAGAACGAGTGTGTGTTAGATTTCAGAGAATCAAAATTAGCCACAGATATTCTTGGCCCATCCCTTAAATTACAAGGGGACTTTTGTCTCACATTGTAGTTTTAAACACAGAAGCTGTTCATTTCATAGTAGTTTCCAATTATTTAAACAATTACTATTGCATTGCAGAGAATATTAGAAATTTCAGCAGTTAAACACTGTAGATCAGGCATTTTCCACCGCATTGCTCACTTCATTCATCAGTATTCATTAAAGCCATCTAAAATATTTCTTATCAAAATGTTAGGTTCTAATGTTTGTTTCTATATTAAAAATACATGTATTTATTTTATATAAATACATGCATTCAAAAATGTATATTATAATGTAATAGTGTTGTTTCCTCCAATCACAATCTGTAGTGACAAAGTTGCAATTCTCTCTTTGAAAATACAAACTAAGGAATATTTCCAATATACATAGAAGTATATTCATAAACGTTGGTCTCTTGTTTCAGTATTCCTTTGCCTTTGTTGGTTCTTCTGACATTAAACTGTTTGGTTTGTATTGCCTTAATGTTTCCTTAGATTCATTAAGAGTTTGGCACAATGTTTTTGTTGTCTCTAGATTCCTCCATTTGTGACGTCAGCCCTGATTTAGCAAAATAACTGCACTATAACTCTCACTTATCCTTCGTTACTAATTCTAATAAGTAGTTCACAAATGAATAGCAAGTTTAAATATTTCATTCAGCATCATGAACATTATTTTAAACTGTAAGACATTATCTGGTGCTGTACACAGATCTTAAAAGGACAAGGAACGTTTGGAGGTTTGAAACTGTGGAGGAACCTGTTCAAGTGTTTCTTGAACCGGTTTCTTCAAGGTTCATTGAAGCACCATAAGAGGTTACTCCAAAAGTTCCCCCATAAGCATCTTTTACTTTTTACAGTGTACATTTGCAATGACAGTACAAATATGTTCTATTTTGTTCTGTAACTTGTATCTATGGTAGAAATGTCCATTTACTTTTATGACATTTGGCTGAATCTTTTCCAGAGCAACTCACATTTGCATCATGATTTAGGAGTTTAGAGTTAGGAGTTTCATCCATAAACTCTTATTGATGTAGTGTGGTGTGCTTCGCTGGCAAGGGAACCATAGTCTACCATGGGGAAGACAACTACACCTATCTGGAATGGTTTCTTAAACAACCACATCCATTACTTTTGGGATGAGTTGAGTGTGAGATGGGGTGGTAATTATCCATCATCCCTACCTCTAATGAGCTCTGACAAATCCTCACAATACAATGTTTCAAAATAGTAGCCGTCTCTGGACAGTAGAGACAAGTACTGGAACAAAAGCAGGATAAACTCTTTTAAATACTCTTCATTTCAGAAAAAATAAACGTTGAATACGCAGTTGTCCCAGTGCTTTAGTCCATATAGTGTATTTTACCAGAAAATGTTAAATCCAAATGGTAAAAATTCCAATATGTTGTTTTGCCTTTATTCACAACCCCCTGAAGAACCCCTTTGATTAAGGGTGTTTGTTTTGCAGAGGATATAAATCATTCATGTCTGAGGTGGAGACAGTATTTTCTGGTGTGAGAAAACCCTGGAGATATGAGCAACCCTATCTGTATCTGAGTCAACGCTTCTGGAGAGTTTCGACCAGCATGTCAGTAATATCAGACTTTAATGCTTTATGCGGCTCAGTCTTGCGCCCATGGGTACAGATTTCAGTATGACATACTGTGTTACATTCTGACCAATTTAATAAAATATATGAGAGATCTTAATGCACTAATACTCACTGAAACCATTTGACCACAGTTTTTTTACTGACAGACCTTTTACTGAACATTGTGTTTCTTCATAACATGAATAAATCAACTACATATGACACCACTCTCCAAAAGAATCATTCTACAGGAGAGGGTAAAATACTCTTGAATGGAAGCTTAGGTAAAATAAGAGCTTATTTGACTAATTTTAGAGCATTTCTATTGGTGTGTTCATCCAGAATGGTTTACACAGTGTACAGAGCAGAGGGTTTAAACTATGTAGAAAAATAAAATTGTAGAGAAAAAAGCAGATACATGGTTTTCATTGGACAGCAGTGAAATGCACACTCTGTGTTCATATTCAGCCTCTTACTAATGCAGGTTAGAAATAGTAACACAATGAAACAACTATCACGTCTTGGCCGCAGGCAACATAACGTGAATGGCTCAGGTTCACGCACAAGGAACGTAAGTGAGACATCACTGAATGTGCTCTGAATTGATTGGATGTGGTACTGAGAGCAAATAAAAATCAATTTATTCCCTATTTATCAGACTGATTTTATGGTGATTGAGATTTGCGTGTTCATAGGGTTCTTTCTGAGATTATATTTGTACACCTGTGGGAGAAGTTCTGGAAATGGATGTGAAGAGCACTAATCTTGTTATCAAAGTGATTGAAGTGATCATCCAGCTCTGAAAGCAGGAGATACAGCTTGGCACACATTCACCCACCAGCAGCCGTTAATACATTCTGTGGAGAGGAAGAAAAGTGTTGGTCATTCAACCAGATGTTCCATCAGCTGGTAACACTTATTTTCAATTCTGCCATGATGTAACTGAACACACACACACACACACACACACACACACACACACACACACACACACACACACACACACACAGGATAACATGCAGTAGTTATATGGATTACAGTGATCTTCTAATGGAGTAATTGATGTCTGATAGCTCAAGGCTGGCTTTGTCAGTACAGCTGTCAGTACTGCTAGACATGATGTGTGCTTGAGTCGCCACCTTGTGGCTATTTTTTCAGTTTACCATATTTGATTGTAAAAATCACTTTTAATTTTTACAACAACAACAACAGCAACAGCAACAACAACAACAACAACAACAACAATAATAATAATAATAATAAATAATGTAGTAACAATAATGTAGTAATAATAATATTATAAAATAATAATGCATTAATAATAATATTATAAAATAATAATGCAAGAATAATAACGTGGTAATAATAACAATAATAATAATAATAATGGTGTTATAATGTAATAATAATAATGTAATAATAATAACAATAATAATAATAATAATAATAATAATAACAATAATAATAATAACTACAACAACAACAATAATAATAATAACAACAACAACAACAACAACAACAACAATAATAATAATAATAATAATAATATTAATAATGTAGCTGAAGTAACAGATAATATTCTTCTGTTTTATAGAAGAGATCAGTGGCTGTTAAATTATAGGTTTTGTAAACATTGTGGGTTTTATAAATTCTTTTATTATGGTGATCTTGGGGCCCCTGTTTCTGAAGTGACTCACTGACTCACTTCACCGACCAGAACCGACTCTCCACCAACAGCAAACAAACCGACACTGACGGACGGAGAGTTGGTCTCGTGACGCCGGGAATCTCTCCTGTGAGCATCACATTGTGTTTGTGAACAATCGGCCGCTTGTCTGCTGAGCGTCTGTGTTTAATAGCTCCGCCCACGAGCGCCGCAGTTTATAGGCCCCGCCCCCTGCTCTCTCGAGTCACTTCACCAAACCGATTCTTTAGAACGTCTGTTTCATTGTTCTGAGAATCCGAATCAAAAATTCACTCGTTTACTCACACGACTGATTCACCACAGAAACATCACTACTACTGTTCACTAGTTCACTAATGGAGCCCAAACACAAACAGACTTTTACAGTCAAATAAAACCAGAGAAGCCCAGTCTCTTACTGATCAGAGGGGCTGTTTTTATAAATGATAACATCAGTAATACAGTCTTCTTTCAATAAAATCAATAAACCATTACCACGGTGTGAAATTAATAGTCTAAAGCCATTAAACCACACAACTGAAATTAATCTCTGAACACGGTTGTGCTGAAAACCGCAGGAGACCAGCAGTTCTAGAAATCCTCAAACCAGCCCTTCTGACACCAACAATCATCCCATAGATTTTCTCCAGTCTAATGTGAGCGAGCTGATGGGAGTGAACATTAACGGAAACTGTGTCTGGTAGGGATTGGTGGATCGATACCTAAATATCAATACTTCAAATCCATTGTGTTTACTTTTGATAATCGTTAGAGATATCATTTATTTCTTTATTTAGTATTATGGATATGCATCCATTCTCTCAATCAAAAAAGGAAAATAAATATTCCATAAATAATGATGTAGTAGAGGAACATTTCCTTCTGCCTTATTGTTCTGCTCCCACAGGGCAAGAGTGAAAAATAGTGAAATAGTGAAAATTAGTGCAAGCAGGCAGCAGTCATAGAATTGAAACATACCACTAAATGCATTATACCACTAAACTAGCTATAAGCTTAATTAAAAGTAAAGGTACTTGTAGTAAAAGTGAACAACTTGTAGTATTAACCTAATCGGGTCTGCTGTGCAAGATCTAATCTCCCATTATGAGCCATCAGGATCACTCAGGTCACATGGTGCTGGCTTCCTACTAGTTCCCAGGATTCAAAAGACTTCAGCAGGGGGAAGAGCCTTTTCTTACAAAGCCCCCCAGCTCTGGAATAACCTTCCAGAAAATGTTTGGGACTAAGACACAGTCTCAGTGTTCAAGTCTAGGCTGAAAAAAATACTTGTTCAGTGTAGCATTTGGTCATTAATGTCTCTGCTTAGTTACAGGCTGAAGATCCAAGGGTTCATGGATGTAGGATTTATGGTAAACTGTGATGTTAGTGCAACTGTCTGACTCCTTCATGCAATCACTCAGGTTTGTGATGATGGAGCGGTTAGATGCCAATGCTCCCATACTTATATTACCTTCTGGTTCTCTCACAGATCTGCCAGAGTCAGTCGCCACACTCTGGGATTCCATTATAATAATATCATTATAATTATTAGCATCATTTTTATTATTATAATTATAATAAAAATTATAATAATAATTATGATCATCACCACCACCACCACTATATTATTATTATTATTAGCATATTTTTATTATTATTATTATCTGATTATTATCATCATCATCATCATCATTATTATTATTATTATTATTATTATTATTATTATTATTATTGTTGTTGTTGTTGTTGTTGTGTCAGTAGTAGTAGTAGCAGTAGAAGTAGTAGTAGTAGTAGTAGTAGTAGTATAAGTGATAGTAGTAGTAGTAGTATTTGTAGTAGAAGTGTTAGAAGTATTACTAGTATCCGTAGTAGTAGTATTAGTAGCATTAGTTGTAGAATTAGTAGTATGAGTATTAGAATTAGTAGTATTAGTATTAGTAGTTTTAGTAGTATTAGTATTAGTAGTAATTATATTGTTATTATTATTATTAGTAGTAGTAGTAATAATAGTATTATTATTATTATTATTATTATTATTATTTTTAGTAGCAGTAGTAATAGTAGTAGTAATAGTATTATTATTTTTTTAGTTGCAGTAGTAGTATTAGTTTTATTATTATTATTAGTAGTAGTATTAGTTGTATTAGTAGTAGTAGTGTTAGTAGTAGTATTCGTTGTATTATTATTAGTATTATTATTATTAGTAGTAGTAGTAGTAATAGTAGTAGCAGTAGTAGTAGTATTCGTTGTTTTAATAGTAGCAGTAGTAATAGTAGTAGTAGTTGTATTAGTACTATTAATATTATTATTATTAGTAGTAGTAGTATTAGTAGTAGTAGTAATAGTAGTAGTAGTAGTAGTAGTTTTAGTAGTAGTAGTAGTAGTAGTAGTAGTAGTAGTAGTAGTAGTTTTAGTAGTAGTATTCGTTGTATTATTATTATTATTATTATTAGTAGTAGTAGTAATAGTATTATTATTATTATTATTATTATTAGTAGTAGTAGTAGTTTTAGTAGTAGTAGCATATGATGTTATTTGGTATCGGATCCTCCATCCTCGAATGCGCTCTGTATCTTCAGTGTTTGATGCACCGCATCACTGCCTCGTGATTGGCTGATTAGAAAAGTGGGCGTTCCTAATAACGGGTAGGATATGAGCTCAGCATGGCGGTTGATTCATTTCGAGGTTCGAACTGATGAGACCTTTCTTGAACTGAACTGAAATGACACCGAATTAACTCAGTTAATCTCTTGTTTCTTAAAGAATCGCGTTTCAAACTGAAGCGCTTTTTTCCCCGTGTAGAGATCGATTCGTCATGAATCGGTTCGCCCGACTCAATGAACCGATTCAGGTGAACGATTCGCTTGGCGCAGCGGACGGGGTGGGATAGGGGCGCGAGCGCGCGCGTGGAGCAGCTCTGGGGGCGCTTTGTTGATGGATTCCTCGCAGCAGTGGCCTAACCGAGGATCCTCTGCAGCAGCAGCAGACATGAAGCTCCTTTATCCACTGCTTTGAGCTCAACTCAGTCCAGCGCGAATACATCCTGATCTGCTGGAGCGCGTAGGAGAGGAGGAGAGGAGGAGGAGAGGAGAGGAGAAGAGAGGAGAGGAGAGGAGGAGAGGAGAGGAGGAGAGCAGGAGAAGAGGAGAGGAGAGGAGAGGAGGAGGGAAGATGGAGGGGACGCTGCTGGTCTTTGAGCGTAGCCCCGGTCTCTCCGTGCTCTTCTTCTGTCTCGTGTTCCGGGCGGTCCGCCGCCTCCTGCGCCGCCTGCCCGCCCCCAAAGCCGTGCGTCTGGATGAGGTTCTCTGCTGGAAGTGGAGGAACCTGTGTGTGTCTCTGGTGCACGCGATGCTCACCGGCCCCTGGGCTGTCTCCTGGTGAGTGAGACCCTTATCTGCTCTCCATAAGCATTTAAGGGGGGCTTTGGGGGCAATTGTCTGGGAGCCTGGTCCTGGATATCTGCTGTCCTGCACAGGTCAGATCCAGCTCAGATGCAGCACACCTGGCTGTCTTATTAGACCCCTTCATTACCTCAATCAGGGGGCTAGATTAGGGTGATAGATCACCAGAACCAAGATTGGGCACCCCAGCCAGCATGCTGGGGTTGGTGGTTTCAGGTGGACAGGGGTTCTGAGGGGGGTTGTATATATGCTATGATTGGCACCTCATCATTACAGCCCATCTGAACTGGACCCCTTCTGGTCCCATCACTGAACATGGTAGGTATTCATATGTGGGGCCAGCGTGGTACCTGTGGACCCGTTTTTGGTTTCCAGATGGGCCCTCTTTCTGTGTTTTGAACAGTGAGAGACATTCTTGAGTTTGAATTTACTGATTTGATATTGGTGAAAGCAATTTTAAGCAGGAGTGAAAGCACTTGCACACTCCTGATTGGTGGGCTAGAAGTTTCCATTACTGTTCAGCTAAATTGGTGTTGAAGCACAATACAGAACTAAAGAATTATCTCATTAAGTGTGTCTTTTTGATGGTCCAGGGTGGAGTTTCTACTCCTCCCAGCACCCTGATGGGGGAAAAACAGCCTGGCCAGCTCATCTTAGCTGGTCAAGGTGGTTAAGGTGGTTGACCAGCTTAGTTCTTCACCAGCGTAGAAGTTTTTAAGTCTGTTGAGTTAGTATCTGCTTGATGAAGGTTAACAACCAGTACGGCCAAGATTGACAACACTGCCCAGCATGACCACCATGAGCCCAGTGGTTGACCACAATTATGTTGCATTTGATTTAGTGTACTGGGATTAATGCTGGCTGACCAGCTTTGTGTTGCTAGTTTGATTTGATTTTGATCAGGCTGTTTATGCTGGTCATGCTGGTCAACCAGATGGCAGCCAGCATAGGATATGTTTTCCCTTAGATGACCAGCTTTTCAGCCACCTTGACCATTAAAGACTAGTGCAGACCATCTGAAACCAGCTACTTACAAAAGCTGATCTTGTCAGGAGGGTACAGGAGGGATTTGTCAGGAGGGCACCCAACATAGCTGGTTCCAAGTGTATATAACTGTCCAGTACCGTTGCATTGGCAGCAGTTTGAAAAACCAACAGGTTGGCTGGATTTATGCGGTTCAGAAGAAAGCCTGGAACTAATGGAGACTTCTTGAACGAATACCCCAGTTGCAATGGAAGTTTCTGCTGTGGATATTTATGGATACAGCATCTTACTGCACCAACAGACAGCTTCATCAGAAACCTACCTCCTAGAAATTCCACTTACCAGCCTTTTCTGATGGTTTCTTACCTTGAACAAGTGATCAATAGCCCTTTTGTCATTTTGCAGACACCATATATCCTGTTAGTGACGGGTCAGCTTCTGACATTAAGGCCACCAGATATTATTTATTTACACATTCTGTGGTCTGAAATGACCACTGATGAAGTGTGAGAAGATTGACTGACAACAGGTGTGTCAACTAGGTCTTTAATCAGTCACAGTTTAAGGCAGTTGATAACCAGAGAAGATTATAAAATTAAAGATTAAAACTGTTTCTGCTTTAAGTGACATATGTTTCATCTCAGCTGTATGTTGTCTCTCTGCAGTGTGTGTCTATGGCCAGAGATGGTGAATAACATCCATTCTTACTACACACCAGTGTCCTACCTTCTCCTCTGTGTTTCAACAGGTCAGTAGCAAATCATCTACAGGTCTTCTAGCTTTATCTTGATATTTTGTATTTATAGAGCCCTCCATGATTGTAGATCAGATGTTCAGTGAAGATGAGTCTTATAAAGGTCCAAATTGATTATCCATGGGGATTCAGCATTGACGCTGCAGTCTGGTTCAGTGTAAATTAGATTTCTGTTATTGTGACAACCAAGAATAATGAACACAAATAATATAGATGATACTGGCAGTGACCACAAGGGGCACTCTTATCTCAAAGCTTTGCAGAGGTTGTTTACAATCATGGCATATTAGTGAGCCTTCAGTCATACTCTAATATTGGCTACAGTGAAATATAATTAGGCCTTCATTCTGATGAGTGGGACATACACAGGACATCACAGAATGTCTGGACTGTATGTACTGGACTGAATCTTTTATTAAGTTTACATTCAAGGGCAATAAACATGCTGTTCCTTTTACAATAATTAGGAAATGTAGCTTATATGAAGCATTGGTTTTAGGGGCTGGTGAACCAAGTAGAGACAGTGATGTCTTGATGGTTGCAGTGTTAGGAGGGTTACTCAAAATGAATTCCATTACAAACCACTGATTATCTGTTAAAAATGTAATTGTAACAAAATCCAAAAAGTATTACTAGATTCAAGTAACAGAATTTGATTGCATTCCATTACTTTTGATCACCTTTTTAAGGCCCTAAATTGAAATGGAAAACATAATAATAATAATAATAATAATAATAATAAGTTAATAATAAATTCACATCAAATAGTTCGGTGTGTCTAAACCAGTCTCAGGTCTATACATAACCGTTAATTTTTATAGTGTGTATTAGAGTTTTTTTATTTAAACCAAAAAGACATTTGTGTGTAAAAATCCTTTTACATTTTAAACGATAGATGAAGGAAATGAAAGATTTAAAATAAAAAAAAATGAAGGGTCTTAATAATTTAATAATCCACACTCAAGTAGATATTCTATGGCGTCAATCAAAAAACCCATTTTAGCATCTTTATTTTTAGGAGTGCATTATATATACATTATTGCTGTTGGAATAAAACCTTATCTCCAGATGTTTACTGGTAATGAAAGACATTCTTTATTTTAAAAAATTATGTAATATGATTGAAAAAATTATTTGACCTTTATTTTATCAACAGCTTATAGGCCACTTTGTAATGTGTAACTGCGATGGACATTAAGTAAATTCCACACACTGTGGAACATAAACTGAACAAAAAAATTGTTAATATTAGTTTATGACTACCAGTAAGATGTTTACTGGATTAATGAACTGGAAGAGTTCTCTCACTGAATCAGAACTAAAGCTGGTTTCAGTGTTTAGAAGTCCTGCCCCTCAAAGAGTAGTTGAGTAGTTGTGTCTCTGAGTTTGACTCACTGTTGTCTCAGCCCAGCTTAAATAGTAATATATAATAATTGTAATAATTGTGTAAAATGGTTGAAATTGGCAACCATTATATCAGAACAGACCCTGAACCCAAGCTTTTGCTGTGGTCTTCTTCTCACAGGGTATTTTCTACAGGACACGGGTGACATTCTGTTCTCTGGCCATGCCAGAGGATCATGGGAGTTCCTGCTCCATCATTTCTTGGTGAGTTTCATTTAGACATCACAGGGCAGTCGGTCTGAAATGGTTTGCTGAGTGACCATGTACAAGTCAGAATGTCAGACTGAGTTTGCTAGTGCTCTATTTGAACCTGCCACACAAAGAGGTCATTTGAGGTAGGTTACTCTGTGGGCATGCTGATGTTCTACACAGACATCTCTGTGTTTCAGGCAGACTGTCTTTTCTCTCTGTCAGGGAACAACGCAGCCTTTCTGTCAACAGCTGTAAACATGACAGCATTCATAAAAAAGAAAAACCTCAGCAGTTCTAAATGATGTTCACACGTTCTTCATATGACCAGCCAAAAATAACAAAACAGCTGACTGTTTAAAAGTATGTGATGTGCAGCAGCTAATGTATTACCATTAAGGGAGATTTCTCTGTATTTTAATGTGTAGTTTTTGATAAAGTGTTTTACTTAGTGATTGTTGTTTTGCCTTTTATTTTATCCCATAGAAGTATAACATTGTGAAAAGGTTTTTCATTGTTTAATTCCTAATTGTAAACTGTAACTTATATAACACTCATTACACATAAAGGGACATCTTTAATGGCTTTTTTGTTTTACTGTTGGTCGGTTATGGCTTATAGCTGATTGAATCAGAAATACAGTGTCTCAGACTATCAAACATAAAATGATGTACAATAAAGAAGTGTCCGACCTCGTATATACACTCTAAACGTGTTTGTGGCTCTGTTATAATAAATTACTTCATTAGTCTGGAGTAGCGTGGGGGCAAATAGCTTGTGTCAAGAGATGCAGAGATGTTTTTATAGACCAGGATGCTTTAAGGTGGCCATCAGCTCATCTGTATTGATGGATGTGTGTTTTGAATCCCTTTCTTAACAATACTCTGTCGATTTTCAGCTCTGGAGAATTGGTTGGCAAGTTAGCACATTAATATCATGGTCAGCAAACCATTTGGTAGTAGTTTTGACACTCTGGCTGTGTGTAACACAGCGGTCCAACACCAGCAGATGACATGGCACCCTGAAGCATCACTGAGTGTGGACACTTCACTCTGGATTTCAGAATCTGTACATATCCACTCTTCCTCCAGACTATAGGAGCTTGAGTTCAGAACATAGGACTGTTAATTCCAAATGAAATGCAAATCCAACTTTTCTGACAGTCCTCTCAAGGCTCTCGTTATCCCCATTGCACATGCACCTGTTCCTACAGCCCAACACATTTTCACCTTTCAGCCAATTTTCCATTAATATGCTGTGATACAGCACTGTGAGGACAGCCAGCAATGATCCTCTGTGGTTTGTCCTCTTTGTGGAGGGTGTCGATAATGTCTTCTAGACAACTGTCAGGACAGAAGTCTTCTCCATGATTGTAGTTGCATCTGCTGAAATAGACACAGTATTTATACTGTTTGAACAGTAATTTACTGACTTGAATGTCACTGTGTGTAATGAATATAATATTTGGCAATTTACAATTTCAATTTTTGAATTAAATTATGAAAAACTGCTGTTGTATATTTTAATTCCCTGAGATGTACTCGAACTGTACTGTTGATCTATATACTAAAATATTTTTTTACACTGTATTAAATTAAAATGACATCATGCTTCATTTGAACAGTTTTAAAGGTCTAGGTGTTCCTAAAGATTAAAATAGTTAGTGGCACTTGCCAAGGGGTAAAATATTTTTGGGCAAATATAAGGATCATGTGAGCCAATTTATGATCACTACAGCATCAAAGCATCTCCAAAACAGCATGTCTTATGGCATGTTCCTGTTATGCAGTGGTCATTACCTTCAAAAGTGGTTCAAGGAAGCGCAACTGGAGATCCATCAACAAAGTCAAGGCTGATTAGTGTGATCCATTAAGGGTCCACCTCCTTTACTTGATGTGAAAGGTCTGCTGATGCTAGATATCACAGAACACCTTCATGTCTGTCAAGATATTGGCAAGTTGATACTACATACAGTAAGCTAAGAAAGTACAGTCACATAATGTCAAATTATTTTACAAGTGTTATTGTTTAGTTGTTCTGAATAAGTAGTCTTTCTTTGTGATGAGAGATTAGAGAACTGCATTGATACATTTGGTTGGTCCAACCATGTTAAAACCAACATCATAAAGGTAAATCTGTGTATTAACCAGTGGTAAGCCACATTGGTTTGTACTGCACAGCTTCATTTAGTAATTCCTGCTTTTAAATTAACAGCAACACAGGTCCAGCTCATAC
The DNA here is from genome assembly GCA_034509495.1 of Acestrorhynchus altus. Taxonomy (NCBI): domain Eukaryota; kingdom Metazoa; phylum Chordata; class Actinopteri; order Characiformes; family Acestrorhynchidae; genus Acestrorhynchus; species Acestrorhynchus altus. The sequence continues at coordinate 19,153,345 of CM067517.1, read as the reverse complement.
GTCCATGTGGCACAACATGTTTGGGTCATGAGAACCCTTCAAGTCTTGATTTGAAAAGAGCCACATGGTTGTTATAAGGTGTAGTAGTTTCAAGGGCTGCAAATGGTTACCAAGCAGTGAATTGTAGCAGGCACCAGTCAGCGTTATTAAGGCAGGTCAGCGCACACAGTATCTGTGTGTGTGTGTGTGTGTGTGTGTGTGTGTGTGTGTGTGTGTGTGTGTGTGTGTGTGTGTGTGTGTGTGTGTGTGTGTGTGGTTTACCCAGAATTGTCTGCCCAGGAGCTCCAGATTCATTAACCTGTACCTGTCTGCAACCCACAGGTGCTGTGGTGTTTCTTGTATTCTCTATACACCCAGCGCTACGTGGCAGGGATGGTGATAGCCCTGTTGGTGGAGATCAACAGTGTGACACTCCACGCCCGGCTGCTGCTGAAGCTGGCTGGAGCTCAGGCATCACAGCTCTACCACACAAATAAACTCCTCAACCTCTTCACCTACATCACCTTCCGCCTCAGTGCCCAGTTCTACCTCACCTGGTACCTCCTGAAAAATATCTCCTGGCTGGATCACAGCTACTATTTCCTTGTTACTGTGGTCCTCATGAACACCATGATCGTTGTCTACTTTTACCGGCTGCTGAGGGCTGACTTCTTCCCCCGCAGGAAGCTCCACATCGAGCTGAATGGCACTCACAGCAGCAGCTCATCTACATTCCTCAATGACTGAACATCTGATGAGGACTTGAGTGTTGACAGTATTACCCTCTGTCCTAATGGCCTGCTTGGTTTTGGTGTAACCCAGTTGGCTAGGATGTGTGTCTTTACCTCGAAGGAAGTCTCTGACCGCCTACGATCTTTATTCTCACCAACTCCAGTGTGTATGTGGTCATATTTAATGTCTAATGTGTTGTGAATAAGCTTTTTTGCCTTCATTCTTGGGCCTTATGAACTGATTTCATGGGTGTAAATAAAGCAAGCAATAATGTAGCATTCAGATCTAAAATCTTTTAAATTGGAATTTTTCTTTCATTAACGAAGTGATTGAATTCTTACCTGATGTTGTAGAGAATTTAGTCCTGTTCAGTTTCAACCACACACGCTTCCTCTGAGTCATGAAGCACCACCACTTCTAACTGCCACTGACACAACATCTGTGGACCATTATACCCAGGGCAAATGCTTAGATGGTTACACCACTCAGGAGCCCAATATCATCAGAGTTTTTTCTTTGTTGAGATAACACTTTATACAGTGCCCAAGAAGAACCGCGTTTGTTTCCCCAACAACCCTTTTCATATATTTTTGTTAAAGAGATGTGAGTGTGAAGAATCTTTTTTTGAAGAACTTTGTAATATGAAGTCTCTAAAAGGAAGACATGCATTAATATAAATCTGTATTATATAACTTATTTTTAAAACATTTAAAAGGTTGTGCTGCTCATCTTTTTATATAAAATGATATTTGCAATTTTTCAATACAGTTTATTTTGAACAGCTATGGTTGTTACCTTAAAGGGAATTAAACCGATTCCTTTCAATGTTCCTGCATAATGTAATCAATAAATTGTAAACAAAATCATTCAGAGAAGCCTGATGTGAACTGGTCTTTTCTACAGATATATACTACAGCAAAATTGCTTGCAGTGATTGTGATAATGGACCAGACCTTTGATGAGTTTACTGCCTAAAAAAGAAAAAAAATCAGGAATAGTTATGAATATGCTGTGACTCAGAAATTGTTTCAGGGTAGTTTTGAAAAAGATTTTACATCAGCACCTATATAAAATAAATTAAGATGAACATGTAAGGTTGAAAAGGTTCTTCACACTCACAAAAATGTTAAACGTGTATGCAGACTGAATTGCTATGTGGACAGCTGGTTACTGGACATGCATGGTCCATTTGTCTATTCTGCCATTTTTATTTGGACACAATGACATGCTGACTGATCCTTGAGATCTTTGGGGGTCACAGAACGAAAGATGACCTGTCAATCAGTTTTCTGTTGTTTTGATTGCTGGAACTGACAGTTGCCACAAGGGAAAGTGGTGGTATTTTGGTGCTTTATGTTTACGCTGCCAATTTCGGTTGGTGGAATGTATGACAGCACTGATGACTGTTCTGCCATTACAGTATGCCGGCTTAACATGAACTAAAACTGAATGTTGCAGCTTGTGGAAAATTCTGCCCGGCTACAGGATGCCTAGAAACACGACAAGGAGACTTTAGACATCGTGCCACCATTTGGAAGATCGTTTGCTTTGTCCAGTGTGTGCCAGTCTGATCTGTGACTCGTAGGCTTGTATTCAGGTATGCCTTACGATGAGTGAAGACAATGGTCAGGTCATTAGGTTATAGCATGAAACGGTCATTGTTGTTCATTTTCTGTTTTGTCTAAAGAATGTGAATAAAGTTAGTGATCAGTTGTGTTCTTTATCTGAAAATGGGACGTACGTTGTACACAGCATGCAGACAGTATTTGTATCTGATACTGAGGTTTATGTCAACTAAGATCATTAAAGATGGCAAACAGTATCAAACACTGTTGTTTTGAATGCAGAGTGGTTGGAGTTGAAAGAAAGATAGATTTGATTTGATATAAATGGATGAATAGCTTTAATTAAGAACAGAATAAATAAGAGATAAATATAATGAATAAGGAGGCGAGTATGAGTGTAATGAGTGAGTAAATGTAGTAACAGTACAGGTCTGTTGACACTGTTCTAATGTTCTTTAACTCCCTTCGTAACTGATGTGTGTGTGTGTTTACAGTCTATCAGCAGCAGGGGGCAGTAGAGGGTTTCTCTTTGGGAATGGGGGGCTGTGGTGGGAAAACGGATGGAAGGAGTCTGAAGGCTGAGGGTGATCCGCACTTCCGCAGGCTGGACTTTACTGGAGGAGTTTAGTGGAGTTTAGTGGAGTGTGCTGGTGTTTACTGGTCGGTGTGGGATGAGGTTGTAACAGGAGCCCCAGTTTATCCGGGACTGAAACACAGAGATTCCTCCTCTGAGGTGAGTGCACTGTTACTGGATCATACTGGAAACAACACCAGTATCAGACTGGTTTTACCCCGGTTCAGCTCATTAGAACACACACAGATACACACACACACACACACACAGATATACATACACACACACAGAGATATACATACACACACACACAGATATACATACACACACACACAGATATACATACACACACACACAGATATACATACACACACACACACACAGATATACATACACACACACACACACAGATATACATACACACACACACAGATATACATACACACACACACAGATATACATACACACACACACAGATATACATACACACACACAGATATACATACACACACACACAGATATACATACACACACACAGATATACATACACACACACACAGATATACATACACAATATATATATATATATATATATATATATATATATATATATATATATATATATATGTATTAGAGTGTGTGTGTGTGTGTGTGTGTGTGTGTGTGTGTGTGTGTGTGTGTGTGTGTGATTGATGAAATGGATGCAGGGGCTCTTTTTTGTGCTGATTTGCTGGATTAGCAGGACTGAGATTAGGGAGTCCACCAGCAGCCTGGTTTTATCTGGATAAATCCTACACGCTTTGTTTTTCAGTCATCCAGACAACATGTCCATGTGGGGGCTCCTCATTAGGATGCCCACCAGGGTCAGTGATATGACCAGGAGGGGGTAACAGGGGCCCATCTGGGTTATCATCTGCATATTAGATCCTAGATGGGATGGATTGATGTGGGCTGAAGTGATGGGGCCAATCTGGAGTCCCAGTACCAACCCAGTACAACCCCACTCAGAACCCATGCCCACCTGGAGCCTCCCCACAGGAGCATAATTAATTCTCATAAATCTAATTATTTGCCAGCTTGTTTCTCATGCCGCTGCTCTCCATTGAAAAATGTGTCTCCATTTTTGTTCATTTTTATTTCTCTTTGTAGGTAAAACCCTGTAAAGGTGAATTGAAATGTTCAAAACAGTAAAATAAGCTCTTATTTACATGAACCTCTATTCAAAATTAAGGATATTTTTGCCGTCTACTGAAAAATCACCATTTTGGAGGTACTTGTTTTTTATTGGACGGCAACAATATGTTATATAAACCTTTAGATGCTTGAATTGTGTTGTTTTTTGTACCTGTTAAGATTGAGGGGCAACCCAGGGACTATTTCACAAAATGAGCCAGAAAATTTCAAAGTGGTATTAGTTTTTTAAGTGCTGTTCCCACCTTTGCGTTTTCTTAGACTAGCTGAAGTCTTCCTTTATCATTTAAACTAATTGTGCAAAGACATTATTCCAGTTTATTGGAGTGAATAAGGAGACAAGCTTGTATGTGGAGCCGAGCTCTCTGAACACTCATTGCTCATTTTCTCCAAGCTGAGGTTTGTGCCTTGTTATGAAATTCCAATGTATGATTCATACTCTGGTGTTCATCCCACAGTGCCATCATGAGTGTGCTGCCCCCTGTCCGGAAGGACCGCATCATTGCTCAACTTCCTAAGGTGTGAATTCATGTACTAATATTTCATAATACATATTGTCTTGGTGCTGATTTTAGTCTCAACATATCCAAAATAAGTTTCTCATTTTGTGTGTTAATTTGTTTCAAGCCTCTCCAAATGGACTATATCGTTGGTGAGACATTGAGGCTTTAGTAAAAGCCCATCACTGAGCTATTTAATGCACTTTATTATAGAAATGATAGAAAGATGTTGGTGTTGCTGTCCATCATCATTTTGCTTTCCTGCTTTTACTTTTACTAAATGATTTAAAATGTTGCAGAACTTCCCCCTTCTCCATGTTAATGTGAGTAATGCTTTGTGTTTCACGCTGCAGTTCTTCAATAAAGGTGCTGCTTTACACACAAAGGATGAATTTAACGCCAAGGTGAAGACAGCCTGCCAGGAGCAGAGGACTGGGACAGTGGGGTGAGCTCCCACAATGTTTTCTTCAGTGCAGTTTTTCAGTTTTCATCCAACTGCAGTTTTATCTAGCTTTAATGAGTTCATTAAGAGTTCGAGATGTGAAAGGAGACATGATTTGTCAGAAAACAAAAAATTCTTTAACCTCATCTCAAATTCAGCATCTCAACAGGAGTAAGATCTGAATTTGACTTGGTCCTTGGTGGATTTATTGGGATTTTCTTTGGGTTCTTGTCATGTTGAATAGTCCAACTCCACTTCAGCTTCAGTCTTTGGACAGATGGTCTCAGATGGAGATCTTGCCAGGCCTTGCTGCAACAAAGCAGCCTCAAACTATGACCTTTCCATCTTTATGCTTCACAGAGGGTGAGGGATCCTTTTTCTCAAATGCTGTGTTTGGTTTATGCCAAATATTTCTTCTGTTACTGTGAACTAATGTTTGATTCATCTGTCCAAAGAACGTTGTTTCAGAAGACGTGTTCTTTGTCTAAGTGTTCTCTGGCAAACCTGCCTTGATGTTTTAGGCTGGCAAATCAATGTTTTCCTCCTTGCAAATCAAACTCAAGTTGTAGATGCGTGGCATAATGTATTAACCAGTCCCAGACTCCCATCTACAACAGTTTTTCTTCATCCTTCGTTAAAATGACAGTCAAATAGAATAGAATACAATAGAATAGAACAGAACAGAATAGAATAGAACTTTATTGATCCCTTGGGAGGGTTCCTTCAAGGTTCCAGTAGCAGCATCAGTACAGTAAGCAGAAGATAGGCAAAAAAAATAATTTAGTAGAAGTAAGAAGCCCTATATAAATATATAGAATATATAATATACAGACTATATTACAATATACAATATAGACAATAGTGCATGAGAAAAAAAAATGTCCACATTGATGAAAATGTTCATGGAGTGTCTTAATTTTTTCACGTGACTGTAAAATTGATAGATTGAAAGATTTGATCTGATGTTGATTTCTATAAAATAACAGCTATTGAGAAACAGAGAGAACATTTGGGTAAATTTTTGTCTAACAGATGAAAGCAAGGCCAATTACGCTTTCTTGAGATGCATGTGGGATAACAGTGATCAAACCTACTATGTCCAGCTGATGAAGGGGCCCCCTGTGCAGAACTGTACAGTCATCACAGTAAATAAATGAAATGGTGCACGATGCCCTTTCACCCAAATAACCTCAGAATCTGATCACAAGTGGCCATTTGGGATGCATGAAAAGTCAGGTGTAAGAGAGAAACTAGTTTCCTGATTTAATATTAACTGTGTGTTTTGAAAAGCTGAGCACTTTGTAGAATGTTATTTCCTTTCTCTTTACTTTTTTGTCCAGTAGGTTTAAAATCTCCAAAGTTATTGTGGTTGGTGACCTGGCAGTGGGGAAAACATGTCTGATTAATAGGTAAGCAGTCCGACACAGCGAAGACATCATCATCAGTTCTTAACGAGAGAAGCCTGGTTTGAGTGTGTTTTTTGTTTTCTTTAAAGATTCTGTAAAGATGTGTTTGACAAAAATTACAAAGCAACCATCGGTGTGGACTTTGAGATGGAGAGGTTTGAAGTACTTGGAGTTCCTTTTAGCCTGCAGCTGTAAGTGTCAGCAAACATGTGATGCATTTCTAAACCTTATAAGTGACTGAATACGTCCTGGACCAAAGTTCTTTGTGTTTTTTGTTAGGTGGGATACTGCGGGTCAAGAGAGGTTCAAGTGCATAGCGTCCACATATTACAGAGGGGCACAAGGTGAATACTGGAGAAGAGTAGAACAGTGAATGTGGGGAATTGCTTCAACACAAACACATTAAAGACACCTTTTTCAAATAAAATGTTTGAACAGAGGTAACAGAGGTGTGGTAAGATCCTCTGTGATTTTATTACTGAAAGAAATGAGTCCTCTTGGCTCTTAAGTTGTAACTCTATCACTATAACAGTTGTTCTGATCTCTCTTAATAATGATGTGCATGTTTATTCTTTTTCAGCTGTAATAATTGTATTTGATTTGAATGACGTGGCCTCTTTGCAGCACACCAGGTGACGTTAAAATGATCAGAAATGAGCTCCCGTTACAGAAATGTGCCATTTTAGTGCATTTCAAACAACTGATTGCCTTTTTCACAGGCAGTGGCTGGAGGATGCTATGAAAGAGAACGATCCCACCAGTGTGTTGCTCTTTCTAGTGGGCACAAAGAAAGACATGAGCGTGAGTATTGTTTTTTTGATGTCTGAAACATTTACTCAATTACACAGCATACACAGAGATAGAAATGAACGAAACACATTGGGACTTGGGACTTGGGCTGCGGCCACTAATATATTTTATTTAATATCTATCACACACTATATTCAAATCCTCAGAAGCTGTAAACCCTCAGTGTTCTGCCTCTTATGTCTCATCTTTGTGTGTTTTGCAGTCTCCCGCGCAGTATTCCCTCATAGAGGAGGATGCTGTTAAACTGGCTGCTGAGATTAAAGCTGAGTACTGGGCTGTATCTGCTTTGTCTGGTGAGTCATTTTCTCAATCTGTATAGTTTGTGTGTAATACTTTAGAAATATACGGTCATACAAGGTTGCAGTATGAGACATCCAGCTTAATACAATTTCCTCGTACATTTGGTTAACAGGAACATTTCTGATTTGTTTAAATTTTTATAATACTTTTTAATTAATTTTAATTAATACTTAACATGTTACTTACCGTAATTTCCAGACTATAAGCCGCACCGGACTATAAGCTGCACCGTGGAAAATAACAAATATAAAAAGACAAAGCTGCACCACATTATAAGCTGCATGGTTGAAAGTGAGGGAAAAAAGTAGCAGCTTATAGTCCAGAAAATACGGTAGTTGCCTAAAATAATAATCAAATCAATTAAACTGCAGACGGTGAGGTAGTAGCGAGATGTACTAATAACTCTTTCCTTTGTCTTGCACACACCATACTCTCACTGAGCACTTTATTAGGAACACCTGGACACTTTCATTCAGACAGTGGTATAATAATGTAGGGAAGGTTTTCTTGACCCACGTTGGGGCTGTTTGTTTAGTATTTCCAGGTGTATATTGAACCAAAACCAACAATAATTAAGTTATTTTAATGCTATAAATTTGAAGAATGGAAATATAAGACTTAGGCTAGAAAAATACTTGCTGTTAAGTAATTAGCCATGTTTGAATAATGGCTGCCAAGCATATCCTGTCCTCAGAAATAAACACGATGCATTTGCAAGGTGCAGTACACACAAAAACAGTAGGGGCAGTGTTGGCCCTCAGCAGCATTAAAATGGCAGAACGTTTTAAAGAAAGTATGTGTCAGCAATTACCTGCATTTTTTACCTACAGTCGAGAAAGTGGTGAGAGGTCAGTGCTCTATATGTAACCTTATAAGTCTGTTACAATATTAATGCATCTAACGTTTAGGGAAAGGGAAGGTGTATTTTATATTCATCAAGCAATGCTTAAGTTATAACTTTGATTCTTACAGGGGAAAATGTGAGAGAGTTTTTCTTTCGTGTGGCGTCACTTACATTTGAATCCAATGTGCTGGCAGAGCTGGAAAAAAGTGGCTCAAGACGCATTGGGGAAGTTATCAGTAAGTACCTGAAGAATGTCTGACTTCTTACTACAAAGTACAAGGTATCTATTTTTTCAGGTGATTATACACATCAGCAAAAAAAATTGTTGCACCCAGAAGTGTCAGATTGCAATACTATATGAAACAATAAATCATTAGAATCATCAGCCACCAGAGGAGCCTGTTCAGCGAGAGACTGCTCCTTCCCAAGTGCAGGACCAATAGACAACTCTTTTGTCCCGCACACCATCAGACTGTACAACTCCTCTCTGGGGGGGAGGAGGGGTAACAGGAGGATTAAGGATAGGAATGAGTAGGATCTGAACCAACAGTCAACAGCTAACAGCAACCTGCAACCACCACAACACACTGGACTCTCTGTGCAATAAACAGTTTTCAAGTGCAATAATAATGTGCAATACACCCTCCTAAAGGACTCTTCTTTTTTTCTCATGCACTACTATCTATATTTTATATTGTAAGATATTCTGTATATTATATATTCTATATATTTATATAGTGCTGCTTACTTCTACTAAATTATTTTTTCTGCCTATCTTCTGCTTACTGTACTTACGCTGCTACTGGAACCTTAATTTCCCTGAAGGAACCCTCCCAGGGGATCAATAAAGTTCTATTCTATTCTATTAATATTTTAGCCTGATATGGGCAATATTTATTAAGCTACACATACAGAAGTAGCATCTCACAGTAGCCATCAGATATAACAAACTTCACGCAGGTTCTAGAGGTTCCTAATGGTGTGTTAGCAGGTCCAGTAGCATTCCGCACATTTTTAGTCACGTTTAAAGATGCGACTGGCTATGGCATGTCTCTCTCTTCAAAGCAAGCTCTTCAGAAGGCAGCAGTATGTGGATGAGCACTATGCTCTTGGAATAGTGTGCATTCAGAAAAGGTAGGGCTGTTTGCAGGACGTCACTAACATAATGTTGAATTGTCAAAGCCTGTAAGACTAGAGGTGATCTGGCATCGAATGAAATTTTACACACACATACACATACACACACACACACACCACACACACACACACATAAACACCATGTAGGTGCAACTATTGTTTTGTTGATGAATGTATATCAGGTACTCTGCGTAAAGAATTAAAAGAGAGAGAGAGTTTTGTGCAAGGCCTGGTGGCAGGCCATCACACTTTCCCCTCTTTCAGAGAAAAAATAAACATAACCCCTTAACGTTTGAGAGCAGAAGACTCCACTCTTGCTTTAGATCTGAAAACGTCCACAGGTGTTTGTGGCCATTCTTCCACTGTAAAAAGACAGTTCAAAACTGTAGCTCTGAAAGGATGGGCAGCTGATCAAGCAGCTCTTATTTAGAAGCTCACACACAGAAAAGAACTTGAACATCAGAAACTGATTTGAACAATGTTCAAATCACCCCAGAGCCCAGACTGAATGTGGTTGTGAAGACTTGGATGGTGAGAAGTATTTTGTGGTTGATGCTACTCTTTGACTTTCTATTGTTCTTCACATTTATTATGTTTATATTTATATACTCAATAAGTACTGAATTAATACTTTTTAGTAATTGTGAATTGAGTCTAAAGCTGCTGCTTACAAATACTGATAGAATTGTCTGAGGCTGAAATGACATTTTGGTGTATTTTGTTTTCTAAGTGAATTGTTTGTTTGTTCCTCTCCATCTTTTCATCTACTCATCACAGAAATCAACAGCAACTCACCTAACTTATATGCAACATCTAAGAAGAAACAGCCGAACTGCTGTCAGTGAAGGGATCGATTCCGCAATATTGGGAAATTTGCACTGAATGACGGTACCAAAGCAAAAGTTCCAGTACATACAGGTCAATGAGGGAGACGATAGAACTGGACGTATCAGTAATGTGGACATATCAGCCTTGTGGTTAACTCTCAGTGAACAGGGTGGAAGTGTAAGCTCTTGGAATTAAGAGAACATTCCTTTGCTGGATGAGGTTTTTGTGGCTGATGTTCCCCCTGTGATGTCTATGCACAAAAAATGTATATTGCTTTCTGTCTTTTACTTTAAGAATGACTAAGGTACGGCTGAAATGATGCATGCATCCATGCCAGTAATTTTTTAGATACATTTTAGTTTACATGAAACAGTTTGCATGTCCAGGTATATAGTTGCACATTGAAAGTGGGATTGCATTCTAATATTTAATCAGAAATGCAGTTCTAATGTATTAAAAAAGTAGTGTTACATTTCATGGCATACATATTTTGTAGTCTTTCATAGTCTTTATTAGTGATTTTACACAATGTTATGCTGAACAATTTACAGATTTTTGTATTGAAAAAAGTACATTGTGTTGAAATAAAACATTTTATACTGAATATATTTTAGTAGATCTCATTACAGTCCACTGTAAGTATTTTATCACCTGTCAAATCTGCAAACATTACAAAAGTTACAGCAAAAATAAGTATTCTTTCCTTTTCAGATGTGAGATCTAAGCTGCTTTATGGGAAGGTGTTCCTAACCACTTACCTACTGCTTGTCCTAATCGCTTACCTTAAAACTAAACAGACTGATAGCTGATGTAATCATGCCCATGACTATTATTCAGTTTTTTAAATTATGTTAATACTGTCCCCCACTGTGTGTCTGTACTGTACTGTCCCCATAAAAGTCATTTTGCCAGGCACTATATTCTAACATTTTATCCTCATAATTATCAAAGGCAGTGTTTGCATTTTGATTATTTTAAATGCTAGAATCAATGTTCTTCATAAACATAGATTTAAAAAGAAAAGAAATTTCTTCTTTATCTGTCCAATCCTGTCTATGTCTAAAGACATAACAGAAAGGTAACTGCAGACAAGCCATCGTTCCAGTTGACACCTGTTACTTTCTTCTCTCCCGGTCAGTGTCGTGATTGAGTCCTGTTTTTTAATGTGCTGAAGTACTGAAGGTCTTGAAAGAGTCCAGATGCTTACTGTCTATTTGAGATTGCATTTCCTTAGGGACACAATGGGAATACTTGTAGTTTTCCTTTATCCATTTTCCTCCTTCACTGTTTTCAATGGCCACTGCAGCAACACCTGAATGGAGTAGGAAAGTAGTGAAAATCTGAGAGAGCCACCTTCACAAAACTTCACAACCCCTCCCAATTATTGTATTTGATGATAAGATGTATTTGAGAGGATTCTGTTTATTACTGAACAACAACTATGTTCTCAATCGACCCAAAATACTCAAAATATCAAAGCTTAATATGTTTGGAGTGGGGTTTTTTTTTTATTTGGCCGTCTTAGGAGGATATCTGTTTGTGCAGGTAACTATTACTGTGCAGAATTATTAGGCAACTTAATAAAAAACAAATATATTCCATCTCACTTGTTTATTTTCAGCAGGTAAATCAATATAATATAAACATGTCTGACATTCAAAAACAAAACCAAAAACAAATCAGTGACCATTATAGCCACCTTTCTTTTTGATGACACTCAAAAGCTTTCCATCCATAGATTCTGTCACAGCCCATACCAGTACCCCACCTTGCTGGTGTCTTGAGTCGCAGTGGAGCTCTCTGCCCTTTACTGATCGGGCCCATCCATCTGGCCCATCAAGAGTCACTCTCATTTCATCCATAAAACCTTAGAAAAATCAGTTTTAAGATATTTCTTGGCCCAGTCTTGACATTTTATCTTATGTTTCTTATTCAAAGGTGGTCGTTTTCAGCCTTCCTTACCTTGGCCATGTCCCTGAGTGTCACACACCTTTATGCTTTTTGATACTCCAGTAACGTTGCAGCTCTGAAATATGGCAAAACTGGTGGCAAATGGCATCTTCAAGCTTGATTTTCCTCAATTCATGGGCAGTTATTTTGTGCCTTTTTTTTTTTATCACCCTTCTTGCGAACCTTTTGGCTAAATGCTATGAAACGCTTTAATTGTTCAGTGATCACACATCAAAAGTTTGGCAATTTCAAGGCTGCTGCATCCCTCTGCAAGACATCTCACAAATTTTGACTTTTCAGAATCAAATCTCTCTTCTGACCCCTTTTGCCAAAGGAAAGGAAGTTGCCTAATAATTAAGCACACCTTATATAGGGTGTTGATGTCATTAGACCACACCCCTTCTCATTACAGAGATGCACATCACCTGATTTACGTAATTGGTAGTTGGCTTTCAAGTCTATAGAGCTTGGAGTGGGACAACATGTATAAAAAGGATGACGTGATCAAAATACTAATTTTCCTAATAATTCTGCACACAGTGTACATATACCACCTTGACATATGCCATTGTAAATTGACAATAAATGTTCACCTGTATGTTGCTTTAGTGGTATGGTTCACTAGTCATTTTCAATTCTAAATTAAATGGCTACATTTCTATTGTAGCCACCAAAGCCCCTTGTTCCTATCACTACCACTGTGAAGAAATCTATCAGTAAGTTTCTCTACAGTGAAACCCACCTCCCTTAAATCCAACCTACCAACCAACCAACTCACATACTTACCCACAACATTGGCTCCAAACCTTTCTACAAGTTTGATGGCAGCTTTCATTGTTCCTCCAGTTTCAATCCACTGATCAACTATGAGAACACGCAGACCTGAAACATCATCACACTGCTTTTTAAAAGAACACTGTGCACTGTTGCAGAATTAATTAGGGGTAGTCACTTGTGGTACTGGAAGGCACTAAGCAATTAACAGAGGAGTTCATGCAGGTGTGTTCAAGCTGAGCTCTTCACCTAATTACCCCTAATAAAATGAATAGAGCATCAGCATGTTCTCCCTCAAATTCAATACTAGTAAAGATTTCTTTGGATGCTCCCTCTAGTGGTTTTACAAGGGCATTAAATGACTTGACAGGGGTTAAAAGATTCAGATATAGCCTGAAATGTCAGGTAATTACAATGGCACCAGAGTAAAATCATTATTATTGTAGGCGTCCGACTACCTACTCACATTATAGCAATGTTTTTCAGTCTTGGTCTTCCAGTACCTCTGCACTGTACTGAACACACACTGAAAACTGAGCAGGATGTTAAAACTTGAACTTCTCTCTCTGACCTCTACCTTGTGTCCTTAAATTTGATGATATTCTGCTACATTTAAGGGTGTGTGACTTCTAAAGAATCAGGGAAAGACATTTTCTATTGTAACATGGAACTGGAGTCTGTGGTACAGTGTCCTCACCTCCACCATGTTAAACATGTTTAGCATGATTAAGTGGGGGAACAAGGCCCTTAGGGAGTGGTAGAGAGAATTCTCTGCCCCATCAACCAGGGATTAAAAATCTGATTTGAAGCACCTGTATTTTAAGAGTGTAGTTTAATTTGAAGTTGTTGAACTTTTTTTTGTGCAAAGCTATCACTAATCCAAGACATTCAGTTATTTGCAGGGCTGGAAGGATTGAGAACTTTTCTACAAAAACAAGCTCCAACAGCAGGAGTGTCCAGTCTTTTCCACAAAGAGTTGATGTAGCTGCAGGTTTTTCTTCCAAACTAACTGGAGCATCCCTGATCCGTCTTGTTTAATCAGCTGGTCTCAGTGTTCAGGTGTTCAGTGTTTTTTTTTTAAACAGTGCTGATATTCAGATTACGCTCAAAAGAGTGTAGTGTGAGTCACAATAACAATGTATCATGATGCACTAAAATACCACGTTGCCCATCCCTTGCTTCTATACAGAAGAAGTCAGTGGACCAGCTGCCTCCTGCTAAACTTCTCAGTTGCCTTTATATCACTATGGCTACTGGTTTATAAGCACAGACGACATTCATTACTGGTCTGTAAGCAAGTACAGAGAGCCATTTAGACTGGTTTGGTCCAACACTTCATGAGCATATGAGGTCATACTTTACCTGGTTTAAGGACATCAACACGTACTTCCATTAGCTTCTCTCTGCCAGAATAATCGCTGTACTCCTGGGTTTGGGTTTCCACACATAGGTGTCCTGCTTTTCGAATGGCCAGAAAGCCTTTTCCAAGAGTGGTGGCCATAGCTGATCCTGTAAACACAGGGACAGGTCAGTATCAATTAGTAACTCCTTGCCAGCCATACAGAGACACACTGCATGTTTCTGTGATTCCCCCCATCAAATACATCTGATTTAACTTTGTGTAGAGAAATGCAAAAGCAAACAAAAGCATGCAATGTAACAACGTCGGGGAATATTTAAACTGTACCCTGAATGGATTTAAATCATTTAGACTAAAATCCACAGTACCTTTACCTTCTGTCTGTTGCAGTAGGTAAATGAGAAGGCATCTGTAGCCCTTGCTTTAACCCCAAAGTTACTGTATGTGATTTTCACACCTCTTTTTAGGTGTAATGACATAATACACCAGCTTCTACACAGCTACATAAGCAGCATAGGGTTGGGAATGCTGTCATCCCATCCTGAACTTTTTGTCTTCCTGAACAACCCTCTGTCTTAATTCTTATTGCAATGGAGCCCTTCCATTTGGACTCCTCTATATTTAGTGCCTTGGTCTGAGTTAAAAATAAAAACTCCTGCCTGGGAAGCACATGGTCCCACACTTCAACAGCAGAATGTCTGTACCAAGAATGAAGCCCATTGCATCTATTCCAGCCACCAAGTCAATGGAGTCACTCTGGAATGGTTGGAGAAGGTCCTTCACACAGTCTGACAAGGCCTGAGTCAAGCAAGTGCAGAAAAAAGCCATGACAGGTCAGTCTGAGTGTTTACTGAGTGTAAACTCTCTTCTGTACCACTCTAATCATTTTCCATACCTGCGAACTGCAGTAGAGTCTGGATGGGTCAAGCCATGCAAACTCTGGTCCCTTTGTGTTTGGTGCAATCAGTGATAAGTACCAGCCTTCTCCTCTGTGCAGAGGCACAGGGTCCATTCTGCAAAGTCCAACTGTTCTCCTCATATTACTCCCTGCCAAACTCTCCCTTTAGCAGAGACAGTGAGGGGGCGTGGCTACAGCAGGCACCAAAATATTATGTCACCGAAGGAGACAATGACATATGAACTTGAGTTTGTTACATAACAGTCTCATAACAGAGTAAAACTGGGATCTGAAAGGGAGAAAAGAAATAATAGTCAAGTTTTGAGAACCTGTAGGGGGCGCCTGCGACACAGAGAGAAAGAGAGAGAGAGAGAGAGAAAGTGATTGAGAGAGAAAGAGAAAGAGTGATTGAGAGAGTGAGGAGAGCAGTAGCCTGTGACCTGACCACCACAACACAACCGGACTCAATAATAGTAAACAAGTGCAATATTCTTCTTCTTTCGGCTGCTCCCTTTAGGGGTCGCCACAGCAGATCATCTGCCTGATCCACATTATAGTTTTGGCACAAGTTTTACGCCGGATGCCCTTCCTGACACTACCCTCACCCTCACTCGTTTATCCGGGCTTGGGACCGGCACCAGTAGTGCACAAAGTACACCCCTAATGGCTGGTTACAGTAAATTCTCTACGAGAGACATTGCATGCTGTGCTCAGATCAGAGCTGTTGTATGAGAAAAGTCAAGCATCATTTAATATGTTATACTTTTTAATAAAAAATGTGCCCAAATTAAAAGTGGCAGAAACTCTTCCACAGGAATGCATTAAAAATTGTATGGAAACTTGTCCAAAAATTCAAATGTTAAAAAAAACTACTTTTTGAGCTGTAAACACCAAATTAGACAGAGTTGGTTTGAATTACAGGATTTGGAACATTTGTGTGATGATTGTACAAAAAACATAAGTCATAAAGCTACATACAAGCAAACCATTCAGGTTCAGGATGGACTTTTTAAAGTTTGAACAGAGTCAGTATTTCAAAAATTGTGCATGGAATTTTGGAGACAAAAAACGGGTGGAATAATAATAAGAAGAAGAAAACTTAACATCAGTAGTGTGATTGCCTACTGCAATCCCACTCACTAGACAGTGCAGTTCCTGCAGTATGTTTTGCTCAAAAGATGGCGTTGCACATTCTCTAAGATGGTGTGGTAAAGTGACATCACTAAAATTTCTCAACATTCCACCATTCATTCCAATGGGGAACACTACCTACTGCAATCACACTAATAAATGGTGCATACCTGGTCCAATAATAAAATGCAAAAATAAAGTGAAATACCTTTCTTTTCAAATACCTAACTTTTCATATTCTCTCCATATTATATATTATATATTTTTTCTATGTTTTCATTATTATAATCTGTCTGTACTGTAATGCTGCAGCTGCTGTAAACTTATTTTCCATCCATCCATCCATCCATCCATCCATCCATAAATACATACATACATAATGCAGCCAGTGGCAAAAGGGACCAATTTACAGGTTGAGGGAAGAATGGATCTGTTTAAATACAAACTAAAAAGTAAAGGTTCTCATAGACGAACTTTGTCCTCCACATTTAACCCATCTACACAAAGTGATACAGATACACACTAATGAATCCACACACTAGGGGGCAGTGAGCACATGTGCCCAGAGGAGTCTACAGTGCCTGGGGAAAAGCTGCGGAGTGCAGTGCCTTCCTCAAGCATGTCCTTCCAGTTCAGTGATCCGAATTGGCAACCGTCCATTCACAAGGCTGGTTCCCTAACCACCAGGCCATATGTAGAATATCATGAGAAAATTCCTTTTTATTCATTATTTTATTAGATAAAGGTAAATGTCCTGTTTAATTTCCAGCCTTTTTTGTTTTACTTTTGACCAGTATGACTAATAACTCATGCAAATCAGAAATCCAGTTTCTCACTTTATTAGAATATAAAATTGCTTAATTTTGATATATTATATCTACTATTATTGAGAATTCAAGACATCTCTGTTGCTTATGCACCTTTTTACACCATTCTCCTTCCAGACAATTGGGCAATCAAATTCTATCAAACTTAAATAGTCTAATAATTTGAGATAGTCATTAGCTATAAGCTGTACTTTACTCAAAAATAAAAATAAAAAGTTTGGAACTATATCACGTAGAGTAATTCATATATTAATTTAAGTTAGGAATAAATGCTTTTTCATGATATTCTATTTGTTTGGTGCAGATGCTCCAGTAGTGGGTATTTAACCAGATCCATTCTTCCCTCTTCAGGGGAAATGTTCCCTTTGCCACTTGCAGCAGCACAAGCCCAAAGCATGATCAACCCACACTAATGCTATTGGAGAGATGTTTCTCTTTTTTAATTCCATACAGCATTTTTCCTCTTAATTAAATCAGAGGCTTGTTAGTTCCTTAAAAAAATAATTTTGTGGTGAGAAAATATTTCTTATCTGATGAATCTTCTATAATGGTCATATTTGTGCAGGTGCTGCTTCACAGTGTAACGGTGCACCACCACCAATTTTCAAGAAAACAGGGGTTATGATTTGCCTTTTAAGCAACCTCAGTTGCTTAACCCAGAGTTCCTATGTCTTGTTCTTCCAAACCCCAACTTAACCATGAATGTTGCTATTAACTGTATTTAATTTCTTAAATTCATTATGAGTTGAGGAAAATGTTAATAGACTTCTTCTGCTTTTTAGGCATGAAATATTTTAATTAAACAGCTGCTTAGAGGAGCACATAGCTGCTGATTATTGGGACAATGTTTGAGAAGTGTGAGAAGGTTTATAAAGCTTTGAAATTTGCATTATCTGTCCTTTCATAACCATGACTGTGAGCATGTTGTAGCCATAACAAGCAAATTAACGTATGAGACCTTGGTGGAAGTTATCTGACAGCTCACTTTTGCATGGCAGTGTGGCCTGGTCTACTGTGCTGTGCCTCATTCCAAAAGCAGAGCTGGTGTGTGGGTGTAATCTGATATGTGCAGACACTATTCAGCAAAAAACAAAAATACAGAAAGTGCTATTCTGATACTCTGATACATAGAATTTGTTGTAGAATATGCCTTCTGCAGCACAGCAGCATACTTCATTACAGTTGTTCTTGTGGTCAAACGCTGTGTTTGGGTGCATTACATATGATGGGATAGATTTCAAATGAGCAGTTCAGTAACAGCTTAAGCATATAATTATTTGCTCCAGTGTAAATATTCAGGCAATCGTAAGCTTTGTGAAGGTTTGGTTTAAGGCATGCCATGATATACCGGTCTTTCTGTCTAGGCCCTCTCTGGCAAACTTCAGTTTTGCACTAATGCAAGTTTCCAAGAAAATCAAGTGTGTGCAGTGTTTTTGTGGTAGATGTTACACCTGTAGATCCTGTGAATGCTTTTGAGGACTATTAGAGACTTTTTTTAGAGATTCTTATTTGTTATGAGATTCATTTACAAGCGTATTACTAGAGGCCATCAAGCTATCAAGGACAAATTATGAATGTAAATAAACTCAATGGGGAAATAAAATACATTTTAAACAAGTCAGTTAACTGGTGACCTTTGAATAACATCAGTGGACATCCAAAAATCTTTTGTACAAAGTCAGGTAATTGGTGGCCTGAACACCAACTAACGTCAATAGATCACTTTGTTTGTGACTTATTTATAATGAAAATAAGATGATCAACAACACATGAAACAAAGGATAGAGACATAAATCCCCCAGTGAGCAAGCCAAAAGGTGGCAAGGAAAACCCCCCTCAGACCTGGACGAAGAAACCTTGGGAGGAACCAGACTCACGAGGGGGGACCCATCCTCCTCTGATTAAACATTACATTATTGATAAGGGCAAAACTGAATTAATGATAGCTTGATGGTGGTCATAATATTTAAATTGAATTAACTTGAATACACCTCAGTATTACAGCAGACATGTGGTGGTCCAGTCTAACCGTTTATAAGTAGTTGACCAGAGGAGGATGAGTCCCCCCTTGTGAGTCTGGCTTTGTTTCATGTGTTGTTCAACTTCCTATTTTTTTACAACATCAGTTAAATGTTACATTTTAAATGTCAGTTAATTTGTGAATATAATTGTCATTTTCTTACATGGTACCAGCTTTTTGCTGTCTAGCTTTTCTGCAAATGGTGATACTAAATGTGAGGACCATCATTTATCATGCATCATGCATGCTTTTATCACCTCAAGGTTAGATTATTGCAATGCACTCGTCAGGATGTTCAAGCAATGACCTAAATAACCTTCAGTTAGTTCTAAATACTGCAGCCAGGGTCCAAACTAAAAGGAGAGAACCAGAAGGTAACATAAACATGGAGCATCCTGAAACATTGGCATCCAACTGTCACAAACCTGAGTGATCACCAACATCCCAGTTTACCATAATTCCATTAACCCCTGGATCTGCAACCTGTAACTAAGCAGAGACATTAATGACCAAATGGTACGCTGAACAAGTGAGTTTTCAGCCTAGACTTGAAGATTGAGACAGTGTCTGAGTCCCGAACATTATCTGGAAGGAAAAGGCTCTTCCCCCTGCTGAAGCCTTCTAAATTCTGGGAACCAGTAGAAAGTCAGCACCATGTGATCAGAGTGATGATGATGGCTCATAATGGGAGATTAGATCTTGCAAGTACTCAGGAGCAAGCTTGGCTCCCCAGGCTCCGCAGCCACCACTGCACATTGGCTGCCCATATTCCGGCTACTGGACCTGGACTAGTTGCCCACCTGGCATCACCACCTGTATGTTGAAATTTACACAAACCCTAATTAGATGCTACTGTTACTATTATGTCCAATTTCTGACTAACATTACTTCATTACACCTGAGTATTAGAACAGACGTGTGGGGGTTCAGAGTCCCCTAACTAACCATGTATAATAGTTGACCAGAGAAGGATGGGTCTGCCCTTGTGAGCCTGATTCTTTTCAAGGTTTCTTCCTCCAGCTCTTAGGGAGTTTTCCACTGTTACCCTCTGGCTTGCTCACTGGGGGTTGCTTGGACAACATCAGTTGCTATACAAAAAAAAATTATTTGATTTGTTTTAAAACAGTGATATCTGTCAAGGGTCGGTGTGGCTGGAGATTTCATTCCAAACAAGCTGAAGCACATCTACTTCTAGTCAGGTCTCAGTCTTCAAACAGTTGAAAAGTAGTCTTTTTGATATTTCATTGTAATAATAAAGTCTGACATATTAAGAATTGAATATCAATCTCCATTTTGCTTTCCTCATTTCCATGATCCAGATTTGCTGAATTTAAAATGCATTGTCAACCTGTTTGCAGTTACATTTTCATGTCACGTCACCTGTATGACCATTTTCCAAGGTTCTAGATTGCCAGTGTTCTTCAAACCACACGCAGACACATCACCGACAATCATTAAGGTGTGTTATATTGTAAACTCACCTGATGTTATATATTAAATTGACCCTCGGTGTGAATGAATGGGTACCATGCGATTAACTGGTTTGTCTTTAATATTCCTCTGTTATATGAACTTCTTTTTAACTTTCACTTTTAACCATAATTAAACATAGATTAAATGTCATGCTTTAAAACACATTAAAAGGACGTCTTAATTAATATTATTATTTTAATATATTTACTTTCTCTGGCTCTTGGTTCAAACACCCTGTGGAAGTGTTAGAGTACCCACCTCCTTTTGGCTCCATGTTGGTAACTTGGGGAACCTTTATTTCCCAGCAGATTAAAAGAAACTATTCTGGTTGATGTTATTCTTTGACTGTTTTATCTTATAACAGGATATACGGAAGAACACAAACAGCAGCTGTTTGGACAGACTTACAGTCCTGTTCTGGCACAGTTGCCATGAATTAGTTTATTCTATTTTCTATTAAGTTAATAAATAGTTTTCTTGTTTGAGTTTCAGGCTTTTCCAGGCTTTTATTTCAAAACCTCTTTTATCCTCTTATCCTTGTTGTGATAATAAAGTAAAAATGATTGTGTAAAGTGTGATAATATACAGCACGGTCAAAAGTATGGTCATTCTGGAGTTTCAAGATGACCTTAACATGATTTAATGAAATGCAGACTTCAGACCTGCATCTTTTGTCTAAAGTTAAAGTCTCTATTCTGGCAGATCAAATCAGGAGGCTTGACTGCAGTTCTGTGTCCCATAAAGGTTTAGAGTATTAAATTACAGTCTAAATCGAGGGGCTTTACCCATAGTGTGGCATGTTGCCTCTGCTGATTTTACATCATTTGTTTCCGCCTCCCACCAAATCCCATGGCTTGTTCCCACACCTCCATAAAGAGCTCAGAAAACTGACCAAAACAGCCCTGCTGACACCATGGTCAGGTTAACAGTGATATAACAACTGGACACGGTTCAACCAGAACTGTAAGGTGAAGTTAAATTAATATATATCATCTAAAAAGAGACATTTGCTGATGTGAAATTAACCCTTTTATCTGCAGAATCTGCTCCTATAATCAAATGACATGTTTTTATATTCAGTTTTCTTCAGGGAATATATTGCTGCACATTTATACACATTAATCATTTTTCTCATTAAACTCGGTGGCACAAAGTCTGTTCATATATTTACCCAGTTTTTAAGATTGAAAATGTGTGAAATTCAGCAAATTCAAAATGTGCTGTAAAATGTGCAGAGGCTGCCTTATGTACTTGTGTCCTATAGCCCCCCCCCCACCACCACCACACACACACACACACACACACACAGACAGGTTTTAGCAATAGAATAGGACACTCAGGAGCAGATACCAATGCCAGGTGTGTATATATGAGTATCTCTGTGTATATATGTACAGTATGTGTGTGTGTCTGTCTGAATATATATATATATATATATATATATATATATATATATATATATATGTGTGTGTGTGTGTGTGTGAAGAGGATCTGCAGGACCTGCAGTCATAACCTGCAGTGTAAATCTTAATCACTGCTGGGCAGTCAGACACTTTCTCTATACGCTCAGTCCACCTCTGTGTCTTTGTTTGACCCTTTAATGAGCTGTTGGGCTCTTGCTGATGAGAAGCTCCTGAAGGAGGCTGAGCTCATGGAAAAGGAGCAGTTATTGTGCTCGGATTTAGGTCAGTCCCCGTGCCTTTTGGGGAATGTGAAGGATGCCCAATCTCGTTGGGTCGGAGGAATCACCCCATCTCTTGTTCTTTGGAAGCTCCTCCCACACTGGAGGAAAGCTCGGCTGGAGGAGGTGAAGGGACCCTTCCCACCCACTTCCCAGAGGCCCCGCCCCCTGCGCTCGGATTGGTTCGGGCACACCGCGTCTCGCCGTGCGATTGGAGCAGGTTGCGGACTGACACCCGGAGCGCGGCCTTGTGTCCTATGGCAGCGCGGGGGGCGGGGTTGTCGCAAAGTGGGCGGGGACTCGAGGGGGAGCAGAGGTAACTTGCGGTCAAAGCACAATTTCTAAAGTAGTGGTTACCAATCGAAGAGCACACATTCTCCATTCATTCACCAACACAGTAACAGTGTAGGGGCTGAGGTCCAGCTCCTAAAGATCTACAGACGTTCTGTGTCTGTAAACAGTCAAATGTCCTGATTGATCATCAGGATCTTGTGGATCATCACCACCAAAGCTCTGCAGCCGAGCTCCTGAGAAGAGGCTACTGGAGTTCATCTGATGAGGGACATGTTAATTAAGGGGCGGGGCTTCCCATGCTTATTAAAACCCAGGCGGCTGAAGGTGACCTGAAGACGGAGGCTGAGGTGTTGCTGAAGGACCCACTTGCAGAGATGTGGTCTGTCCTTTTCCTGCTCCTCTCTTATCTGGACAGAGACTTCTGTGTCACAGGTGAGCTCCTGCCCCCTCCTCTGGATGCAGACAAAGAGAGCAAGGTGGTCTTCCAGGCTCTCGGTCAGTACAGCCTCCAGCAGGTGTCTGATGGGGTCCAGAAAGTCAGCAGCAGCAGCAGCAGAATGGGGCCGCCCGCGCATGCGCAGAGCCGCGCTCCCGGCACAGGTGAAGTTGAGGAGGTGCAGGAGCTGCGGAGGTTCAGGCGGGGCTTCACCTACCCCGGGACTCTGTGGTGCGGAGCCGGGAACATCGCCGATCATTACGATCAGCTGGGTAAGTGTGTGTGTGTGTGTGTGTGTGTGTGTGTGTGTGTGTGTGTGTGTGTGGTGTCCAGACTGTCTGACCGGCCGCTATGTCCACAGGGGACTTCTCCGAGACCGACAGCTGCTGCCGGACCCATGACCACTGTCCGCACGTCATCCACGCATTCTCCTCCAACTATGGCCACACTAACTTCAAGTGGCACTCCATCTCACACTGCGACTGCGACAACGCGTGAGCATGACCTACCTGCCCCATGTTTCACAGACTGCACTGTAGTGTATAATTGTCTATAAATGTGTGTGTGTGCGTATAGTATAATGTTACTCATCATCTTTATAATAATGTATATATATATATATATATATATATATATATATATATATATATATATATATATATATATAATATAAAATAAAGCCTTTATTCATTCTCTGCATTATTATAACACCACTGTAGTGTATAATAGTCAGTAATGGTGTGTATATAAAGTATAATGTTAAATAATACTCGTAATCAATATAACACCCTCCTAAATCTGATTAAGAATGTGTACATTGCTTGAAAACTCAAAATCAATTGGAATAACTGAGTCGTCCTTTAAAACCAAAAGAGCAAAAGGAGATCAAAAAGGGAGGCATACTACTGTAGCTTAATGCAGGAGAAGTAGTTCGTTTGAGAAATGAATGAGAATCAGAATGAATTAGAACTTTTCATGAGAAAATGATCTGGATCCCACAGGTTGAAAGACTGTCTGAGGGTGGTTAATGACACTTCTTCACGGGTGGTGGGCCAGGCTTTCTTTAACGTGATTGAAGTTCCCTGCTTTGAATTCTCTTTCGAGGAGCAGTGTGTTGAGCGCCACTGGTATGGAGTGTAAGTACAAGGTCTCATAGATGAACTTTCTTAACTGCAAAGAAAAGAAATACGTCACAGTACATACAATGTGGTGATGCTTCTGTCTTTTCATTGTCCAGGTGTAAGAGATACGACCGGGTGCCTGTTGCAGTGATCAAGGAATCGGTACCCTATGACTTTGGAGGCATCAGTGTTATTGATGTGTTGACCATAGCGCCACCTAAGAAACACACCGAGTTAGATGAGGACAAGGAAGGAAAAGAGCAGGCCTCTGACAGCACAACACAGTCGAGCTTCTCAGGCTCCAAAGGTGCTTCCCCAGAAGAGCCCTCACTTACAAATGTGGTGACGGCTGCCGAAGACTTCATCAAAGTGCTAGCCACAGTGTCCACCTCCCAGAGCTCGTCCACAGACAGTGGCCGAGGGGAAGCGCAGGCCTCGGACAAGAAGCGGAAGAAGAATGGTGGCAAAAGGAAGAAGGACTCCAGCAAGAGAAGAAGGAAGGGTAAAGGGAAAAAGAGAAAGCAGAACACAGATAAGGCTTCAAAAGCTGAAGAGAGTGTCACAGGCACTCCTTCGACTAACTGGACAGAGGAGGCTAACAGTAAGAACAACTTTGTAGAAGACCCTAGACATTTTGTTAGGGTCAGCAAAAGTAACAGCAATTTCATGACTGGTGTGTTTGATTCTGTGGTTGATGGAGGGCATTCCAATAAGATGATGAGGGATGAGTATCAGATGATGCCTGACGAGAGTCAGTTTAGCATCACAAGTGCACCTAATGCAAAGCAAAAGGAAGAAGAGATGCTTGAAACCCAAAAACAAGTCAGGGACACAGAATCTGAACAGATTTCAGCCACACTTCACATCCCTTTGACTCTTCCTAGCAAGCCAAGAAACACTAGGTTACGACAAAGGGTGGAACGAAAAAGACATGGACATCTAACTCCCTCTTTCCTCACTTTAGAAACTACCCTGCACAACAGAATGGGAGATAACACTCCAGTGAGTGCCACTGAAAGCACCAGCCTAGCAGGTCAGACAACCCGCAGTCCCATCAGTCCAGCAGGGGAGGAGGCGTCACGTAGCTTAGAGTACAGAGGTGAAAAGGGATCCGCATTTATTGCCACCACACAGAATACACCCATTGTTGCAACCAAAAGGCCGAGGTCGAGGCAAAGAGGGGGGAGGAAGAGAAGCAGGAAACTCACTGCTCCTTCCTCCCCCATTCCAAGAGAAGTCCCTCATGCTTCAATAGCAGAAGAACCCTCAGTCCTCACAACTGATACAACTCAGTTGCTGTCTGCTGACCTATCCCCTGAACCACAGACTGCTTTGGAAAGACTGCAGCCTAGTACACTGGACAATGTGGCAGAAAGTTCTGTGAGTTCAAAAATGGGCACATCTGGTGAAGTTCTAGATAAACAATACCAAAGGTTACATGGCACTAGGGGTAGAAGTGTACCTGAACTACCTAATCTCAACCCATCCATTAAGGATTACTCAAGTTATGAAAGCAAGGCGACCACCCTTTCTAGTACCAACACAATTCCAGTGCTGACTGATGCAGACTCCCAGAGTTTGCTTCCGACATTCCCTCTCATACAGGCTAGCGTTCCACCATTGTCACCCCTCAGGACCAAAACAGCAAAGAGAAGATCAAAAGAAAGAGTGGATGAAAAGAGAAGAAGAAACAAAGCATCTGAAACCTAAGTTGAATGCATTTGATCACATGACGTCAGTGGAATGGTACCTTATTCTGCATCATGATTTATAATAGACCTTGTAAATACAGAAGGAGAGGTGTGTTTTGATATGTTTTGTAAAATCCACTGATGGCAGAGCATGAGATCAGATGTATGAAGCATTCAATGCATTACACACTACTGTTACTTAATAAAATATATATATATATATAAAAAAAACTTTGTCAAGTTATTTGCAGACTGAGATTCCCAGAAGATATCTCGTGATTGATACATAGAGGATATAGATAAGCTAATGCTTGCCACATTGCCACATATCTGCAGCACACTGGGTCTTTTTTTACTATAGCCTTTGTTCTAGCAAACTTTGGCCATCCCAGTTCTTTGCCAGGAACTTGGGGCATTGAGTGAAAAGGGTCACATTCCTTGCAAAAGGATAATCTGGTTTTGGTGCCTCCTACTAGCCCTACAACTTTCAGTGAGCATCAGAACACCAGCACAGCAATTCAAATCTCCCATCAGCTGACCATCACATGGTTACTATAAAAGAAAGTTTCTTCATAGAACATGGTCGAAACTAGATTGAATGCAGAAGAACCCACTGCTCACATTCTAAGTGATTTAATGGTCCCAAGCAAAATATGGTTGGGTGTAACCAATGGGAATAGACACACTGGTGGTCACAATGTTCTGACCGAACAGATTATTCAAATCTGTGCATTGGAATTAAGACACTTCTTATATGTAAGGAATCCAGATAATCAGATAACCAAAAGGGGAAAGGGAGCAGAAAAGAATGCTATATATCCTCTTAAATCCATATTAATTAACGTCCCACAGCAGGGAGGACAGCTAATAGGAAATACTAGGCATACGATTATTCAGATTATGGTCTGAGGGGAAAGGCTACGCCTTCCTGATCTGAACTCCTCCCACAGAGTGTTGCTGTGTTCAGCACTTTCAGCTTGGGAGCTGTGCAACTGTGCACTTTCATTCAGATTTCTGCAGGACAATAGTTTTGCTTTCAGAAGATCTCAGTAGCATGAAATAGTACATGTGGTTACAAAGCATGAAAGTCTTGTTGAGACTGAATGTGGTGGGGTTATGAATGTGAGGGGTTATGTGGTGAGAAGGTTCACCAAAGCAAGGTTAAGAAGGTGAACCACATGCCAAATGAAAACGAAAGGCTCCTGCTGGGCAGTTATGAATTTTCATAACCATGTTTTGTCTCATCAGCAAAGAGTCAAAGCCAAAGAATGTCATTATCAGGCAACTAAAAAAGATGGCCAAAATAACAGAATCTTAAAAAATGGACAAAAGAAATGCTGGTTGATTAGAATCAAACCAGCAATGAACTATCAACTGGTGTAAGAGTGTTGCACGATTCTGTAGTTGAATAGCCCCTTCTGACCCTCACGTTTCAAACTGGCATGCAGCCACTGTTAGACAATAAGCACTTCATGCTTCCCCGGCAGCCCTGGAACACATTCACGCTAGAATTTGTTCTACATAAATGGACAAATAGCTCAAACACCTTCTTGAAATTAAAGACGATATTAAGTATATGTTTAAAACTAAAGATGTTACCTGTTGCATCTCTAACTCCACCTCAAATGATAATAAAATCCCTATATTACATAGTGGTGGACAGTGAACTTTCAAATGTTAATGGTCTGGTTGGTTGCCATGGACACATACAAAGCAGAGAAGCATCTGACCAGCTCTGTTCTACCCTGCTCACACATGTCTAAGCCCTGCTTCTACATGCTAGTAATCAATGCCCTTACATGCATTTTTTTCAAACAGGCTTTCAGATTAATGTCAGTCATTTCTGGAATGCTTTCACAATTGTCGTGCACTGCATTACGTTCTGCATACTAAAGCATCCTCTTAGGTTGCAGTGATTTTTAGATCTATTGATTAGCATGGTCACAGAAGGCATGCATTTCCACTTTAGTCTTCTAAAATCCACGATTCATGCAGTTTGGGAATTTTTACCACAGCATAATAAGGATTCCCTCTGTGACCTTCCAATCAATAGATCTAAAGATCACTGCATCCTTAGAGGATGCTCTAGACTGCAGAAGGTAATACAGTCCACAACAATTATGCATTTTAATCACCACTCTAAATTGCACTCAGGGAGCAGCTAAACGGTTGCAAATATATTTAATTGCCATGATTTCCATAAAAACAAAAATAAATAATACATTTTGAAACTTTAACCACAGCACATCAAAGCATTTTTTAAAATCACACAATTATAGTATATCATTGTTTATCCATGATATGGACTGATATGGACCTCTATGTATAACAACTGACAACAGACTGTAGATGAAAGGCATGTTACTACCAACCGCTTTAAGAAAAGGAGCCTCATTACACCCTTTCTATTATTATGCTTTCATGGCTCTTTGTGACAAATCTCAGCACTTTAACTTGAGTATAGTTTCCAATCAAAAACTCTACCTATTGAAACTTGTTGAAACTAACAGCACAAAAATTGTCTTGATCCTGAGTCACCTTTTAATGGTTCAGATTCAGTTTCTTTGCTTTTTTAAGATTTTGACGTTGTCCATCATTATGCTCTAAGGATCCCAGTTTCACCTCCTGTTGCTCATACTGTTGATCTGTTGTTATATTACACATTACTAGTGTATCTCAAACAATTAGAAGACTGTGAAAAAGGTTTTAAACAATAATATTATATTCATTACATTTAAAGTGATTCTGTATATCAAGCTTTTTGTTTTAAAGTTGGTAGTGATTAGTAATTTATTCTCAACTGAATGAAAATGTTGAAATATTGTGAGATTCTGGATTTCTGGTTTTCCTGAGCTATAAACTGATCAACCATTAAAACAAAGGCTTGAAATGTCACTTTACATGTAATCAGTTTAAAATATGATCATTTACCTTTTTGAATGAAATTGTCTTGTAATTAATGTCTGAATGCACCATAACTCAGTACTGTTCCTGTAAGTGATCTCAGCTCATTCTGTTCAATTAGTTCAAACTAGGGGAGATGAAGACAAAATCGTACACACAGGGCAACACAAGACAATACAAGATGAAATTGGGAAACCAAAGCTATTATTCAGGACAACATCTAAGCAATTGCTGTGTTGTAACTATAAGCTCACTGCTGAGTCACAGACACTACATAATAAAATAACTATAAAATATCTATAAATATCTATAAAATATCTGTTTTTTTTGGAAAAAAAATCAACTTTTTCACATCTATTTTTATAGCAGACAAATAAAGTTCATAGGCATTTAACCCAAACTGATTCATGTAGCCTGCCTCTATAATTGTGATTTGTTTACATCAAAGTCCTCTTGAGTGTGATGTTTACTTGTACCAATCCTCCAAAAGACTGTGCTGGAGGACAGGAAGCTGGTGCTAAATTATTCAGCACTTATTTTTTTGTTTACCCCATCATGAGCTTAAATGACTTCCATGATCAATACATACAATTTCTTTATTTCAAGGAATAAGAATATTCAAAAGCAAATTCCTCAAATTGAAAAAACATTCCATCAAAAATCTTAGACATAAATCTTGGAGTAAAAGTGAAGCTGTATGGCACCTTTCCAAATTTGGAAATAACAATGTGTTGCTACATAATAAATTATAATGTACTGTGTACATTTAAATATTACAAGATTGAAAAAAAACTGACGTATTATCCAAGCTTAATATATACAACATCCCAATATATTTTATATATATATATATATTAATATATAAAATATATTGGGATGTTGTATATATTAAGCTTGGATAATACGTCAGTTAGGGATGCATTTATTCAATATATATGTAGTTAATTAGCTGGTTTTTTTTGTTTTCATAAGTGCACTTTGCTACACATTTTGACTAATCATTTACATAATACTGTTACAGATTGATATTTGTGAGGTCATTTATCTTGAGTCTTAATCAGAAAAGTTCAGATAATCTGGATGTTTTAGCCTCGTTTTTGATGCAGCTTTAAATCATTCTCTCATTCTCTCTTTCATTCTGAACATTCCAAACATTAAAACACTGAAATCACACTCATAAAACACTCATTTTACAAGCTTATCTGAAGATTACAGAAAAAAAACCTCATAAATCTTTTCAGCAGTAGTGCACTTCAGTAGTTTCAAGTCAAGTTTGAGTCTTCATCTGCCTGCAGTTCATCCATCTCTTACGTTTAACGCTGGTCCCGTCTGTCTACCAAAACACTTGCTCCACAGACCTCATCTGTATATCTCCAATCTTTCAAAGAAAGAAAGAAAGAATGAATGAATGAAAGAAAGACAGTCAGTAAGAAAGAGTCTCCTGAATCTCGTTATCATATCAGAAAACAAGAGGAAGAGTCTTCCTAATACTTCACATTTTGTAGTCAATCCAGCTCTATGAATATACAATACTTGCCTGGACGTGTGGAGGTGTTTTCAGGGCAAACACAACAGCACTGGCAACATCATCTGCTTGAAGACACTAAAAGACAAAGCAACACACACACACACACACACACACACACACACACACACACACACACACACACACACACACACACACACACACATATTAAGACTGGGTATTATATGGATATTTACTATTTAAAGTTTTACTATTAATGTTTTAAAATAATGTTTTGTTTGAAATAATGTTATGATTTCTCTGACATGAAGATGACAGTGTGTATAAAGAAGAAATTAAAACCATTTAGCTAAATTATATTTTTTTGTCCATAATGCCAAGCCCTAAAATATATTGTCAGTGTCAGCTAAAAACCCTTTACCTTTATTCTTTTGTACACAGCTGTAGCTTTTCCTGGGTTGTCATTATAGAGCCGGTAAATGAATTCTGTCTCCACTAGACCAGGAGAAATACACTGCCAAAGAAAGAGCACTAAACGTGAGGGTTTTTCAAACTAGACTTTATATGGATGAGCTATAGATGAGTAAGCTTTGGTTACAGCACACACAGCAATTCTGTGCAAGTATTCACCAAACATTCCTCACAGTCCATTCAGATAAATAATCCTGAATCTGATTCTACCTAACAGGTCTGAACTTTAAGGGGTTGACCTTACTGTGGCACGTATGTGGCTCTTGGCATCCCGTAGTTCCTGTCGCAGGCCTTCAGTAAGAGCGGTCACAGCATACTTGGTGGAACTGTAGAAGTGCATGTCAGCACTGTGCACCACCTGGTGTCCACTTGTGCTAAAGCACAGTGATAATCTTCAGGTTGAGGGGAGATGAGACTGCTGGTGTGGAAATGTAAAAGCATGGGGAAATATTTACATACCTGTTTATGTGGATGATGTGGCCATCGTCAACATTTCTTTCTTTCATGGACTGATAAGCTTCACGAGTGCAGATTGACAGTGCAATTATGTTCACCTGTAAAATGTGAACTCTGATCACCAATATTTTCCCCCAAAATACAAGTTTATGTTTACCATGTTTCAAAAGATCTGAGATTTGTATTATTATTATTATTATTATTATTATTATTATTATTAAGTATGGGAATTATAAACACAGGTGATTTTAATAGAAGAGTTTAGCTGATGAGAAGGGATGAATATTAAAATCCAGTACCTGTATAAAATTATTTATTTTTTTGTATAGCACTTTATAATTGATGTCACAGAGCAGCTTTAGAGAAATCAAAAATAAGAAGGTGAACAACAACACATGAAACAAAGGATAAAGACATAAACCCCACAGTGAGCAAGCCACTTCCATATTGAATATTAATACCTTAAGGTGCCATAGAATGGATTTATTCAGTATTATTAACTTTATTAATAGAAATAGTATGTGTACAGGTGCATCTCAAACAAATATCATCAAAGTTAATTTATTTCAGTAATTGAATTCACAAAGTGAAACATATAGATTCATTACAGTGATCCATTTTAAGTGTAATGTCTTTGAATATTGATTATTGTGGACTACATCCAATGAAAACCCAGCAGTCACAACATCAGAAAGTCATTAAAAATGATTTTAATATATAAATGTTGGCCAACTGAAAAGTACGAACAGTATATGCACTCAATAATTGGTTGGGGCTCCTTTTGCATGAATCAGAGCTGCATAGCATGGAGGTTTTGGTGTTATGGAAGCCCAGGTTGCTTTGATAGCAGCCATTAGTTCATCTGGAATCTGCATCTCCATAAAGCTTGTCAACAAAGGGAATCATGAAGTGCTTTAAAATGTCCTGGTAGACAACTACGCTGACTTTGGACTTGATAACAAAGTGGACCAACACCAGCAGATGACATGTCTCCCCAAAACAACACTGATTGTGGAAACTTCACACTAGACCTCAAGAAGCTTGGATTGTGGGCTTCTCCACTCTTCCTCCAAACTCCAATCCAGAGATTTCCAACTGAAAATTGACTTTCATCTGAAAAAGGACTTTAGACCACTGATCACCAACCAGCTCTTTTTCTCCTTGGCCCACATAAGATGCTCCTGACGTTATCTCTGGGTCATGAGTGGCTTGACACAAGAAATGCGACAGTTGTAGCCAATGTCCTGGATACGTCTGTGTGTGGTGGCTCTTGAAGCACTGACCCCAGTAGCAGCCCACTTCTTGTGAATCTCCCCCACATTCTTGAAATGCCTTTTCTTGACAATCATTTCCAGGCTGCCGCTATCCCTGTCCCTTGTGACCTTTTGTCACACTTTGTCCTTTCCGTTTATATGCTTGGATACAGCACTGTGAACAGCCAGCTTCTTTAGCAATGACTTTTTGTGTCTTTCCCTGTCTTTCAATGACTGCTTTCTGAACAACCATCATGTCATCAGTTTGCCCCATGATTGTTGTTTCCACACAATGTTGCAAAGATGTGTCAGTCAGGACAGCCCCACAACATCCAGAACCTTGAGATACTCTGGGCGGACCTCTCTCACCCCTGGTGACCTCATCCTGTGTGTGAGGAGCCCCACCCCAGCCCCCAAGCTCTGCTTCTTCTATGGAAGATGTGCTGGTGACAATATATATATATATATATTGTGTGAGTCATAGGAGCCCGGTTACTACTTACGTCAATCATGGTTCTCCAGCCACTGGTTTTGCCATTCAACAAAAGCTCTGGTAGGGCTAAACCAGCATTGTTAATACACACATCAATGCCTCCATGTGAGGATTTGATTGCAGAAAACATGGTTAAAATATCCTGCTCGACAGACAGGTCACATTTGTATGGAATCAGAGTGCCGCTGAATCCAGAATGAACACATTCTGCTGCCAATTTCTGCAAAAGGGAAGAAGACAGAAAAGGAATGTCTCTCAAGAGTCTTTGGATATAATAAAAACAATTATTTAATTTAAACTTTAAAAATCAGCCAATAACTATATAAACATTATCTCCAAGGGTGCACCATTCCTTACTTTTTAAGGATGGTTTAGACTTTTAATAGCAAAACAAAACATCTGGAGTGTCATTAAATATAGCTGGAACTAGCTCTCACCAGATCTAATGGTAGATGATTGAGTGGATTTGGGGTCACATATGAAAGGATGCAATCACTGTGAAGAACTGTGATTGGTAGGATGTTCCAATGGCACTGGAAATCTCATTAGGACACATGATGTCATGGATTTTAGACCACAAGCCCTGACGCAACCCAACAAGTGAGAATCAGTGAAGTAGTACTATGAAGGATTTGTCTGAAGAAATAAAAATTCATATAAGTTCTTCCTAAACATCCAATATTAGATAAGTGATTAACCTTGCAAAGTGAAAATGCCAAAGTGCCAATAATGTAACATTATTTCTTTGAACAACTTTAATTAATATCAGGTGAGTTATGAGCTAATATTTAAGAGTAAGATTAAGCTGAGGTCATTTTTTCACTCATCTTTATCAAATATCACAAATGCCTGATTCTTTAATAGCTGTAAACACAGCAGAACATGAAATACAGCAACACTCTACAATATTTGAATTGTACACATCCATAGCTAAGTTAGGAAACACCATGAAAACCTACTTTAAACATATTTAAACATATGGACATTTTTGGGGAATGGAGGTAATATAACTAAATACATAACCACAACTAACTCTTTCCAAATTATTTATAAACTAACTTTTCCTGTGAGGAAAAGTTAGGAATTCCCCACATTTATTAATACATAAAATGTCAAAAATTAGAATCAGGTTCAGCACATCAGCTGCTCTCTGAGGCCTTCAGAAAGAAGGTTCTCAATTTTCCTGCTATTTGGAAAACAATTTACAAGTACACATACAGATCAAGCCATCGTGCGTCACAGGACTGAGAGCTCAAAGTGCCAAAGCTGATGTTAAACCATCAGAAAGACTCCAAGGGAGGAATAACAAACCATAAAAAAGGCAAAACAAAAGTCTTCAAGTGAACAAGTACACAACTTTTGGCAATTTACAGTGCTGATAAATGTGGGGGATTACAAACATTGACCTCATTAGGAAACTGCATAATTACATTAAAGACATTTCTTCAGTTTAGTTGTATCACCTCATTACTATCTTTCATTACTGTTAAAATGAAGATCAAAAAGACAAAGGTCCACTCCTACTGGACTTGCAAGATTACAAAACAAGGTCCTCAAATGCAATCTCTGACACACACACACACACACACACACACACACACACACACACACACACACACACACACACATACTAGTGTATCTAAAAAAACCTGAATATCTTTAAAAAGCTCATTCATAATCACAATCTCATTCAAAAAGGAAAACTGTCACATTTTATATTCATTACACACGAAGTGACATTTCCAACCTGTTGTTGTTTTACTGTTGATCAGTTTGGCTTATAGCTCAGAAATACAGAAAGTCAAAAAAAAAAATTAATTAAAATATTACAAAATGTTATCTTATATGTATTATTATTATTATTACATTATTATTATAATTACTTTGTTATTATTATTATTATTATTATTATTATTATTATTATTATTATTATTATTATTATTACTTGACCATATATATATATATATATATATATATATATATATATATGGTCAAGTAATAATAATAATAATAATAATAATAATAATAATAATAATAATAATAATAATAATAACAAAGTAATTATAATAATAATGTAATAATAATAATAATACATATAAGATAACATTTTGTAATATTTTAATTAATTTTTTTTTTTGACTTTCTGTATTTCTGAGCTATAAGCCAAACTGATCAACAGTAAAACAACAACAGGTTGGAAATGTCACTTCGTGTGTAATGAATATAAAATGTGACAGTTTTCCTTTTTGAATGAGATTGTGATTATGAATGAGCTTTTTAAAGATATTCAGGTTTTTTTAGATACACTAGTATGTGTGTGTGTGTGTGTGTGTGTGTGTGTGTGTGTGTGTGTGTGTGTGTGTGTGTGT